>SJYV01030229.1:901543-912726 GCA_006410875.1 Neotragus pygmaeus | reverse complement strand
TTTTTTTTTTTTCTTTTGTATCTATAGTTCCAGAATTTAGCAAAGTCCCTGATACACACAGATACTGGATAGATAACTGCTTCATGATGGAGTGAGGACCTCAGTGACTTGAAAAGATATTTATTTTCTCATGGGAGACCCTTCAGCACCCCTATTGCTCTCAGTGATTGACATAAGAAACAAGCCTTTGGAAATTCCAGCGGTCCAGCAGTTAAGACTCTGTACTTCCAGTGCAGGAGATACGGGTTCGATCCCTGCTTGGGGAACCGAGGTCCCACATGCCTCTCAGTACAGCCAAAAATAAATAAATAAATAAAAACAGCAAAAAGAAAAAAAAAAAAGAAGCCCTTGAGGAAAGTTTCTGTGTCTCCTGTAGAAATGCTGTTTGTGATGATTTTCCATGTGTTATCTGTGCTCAGTTGCTCAGTCGTGTCTGACTCTTTGTGACCCCATGGACTATAGTCAGCCAAGCTTCTCTGTCCGTGGAATTTTCCAGGCAAGAAAATTGCCTGGAAACCTACTCTGGAGTGGGTTGCTATTTCCTTCTCCAGGGGATCTTCCCCACCCAAAGACTAAACTCATGTCTCCTGTGTGGTCTGCCTTGGCAGGCAGATTCTTTACCACTGTGCCATCTGGGTATCTAATACTCTTAAAAAGGAGATTTGATCAATTCTTCCAAAATCTAATCAGGAAAAAAAAAATCTATCTACCCATAACAATTTGTTGCACTGTTTGCCACCTGTCTGCTACCCTCTTAGAGAACTGGCTCACAGCCTTCCTAGGCTCCCCATCGCACTGTTGGACAGATCTGTTAGAAAGTTCTCTAGCTAAATCTGATTTCTTTGAGATTCCCCACATTGCTCCTAACGCTGACCTCAGGGCTGCACAGAACAAGCCAACTCCTTGGTCTTTTTGGAGCTCTACAGAGATTTGAGGCAGAGAACTCCTCTTCTGTACTGTCATCCTTATCAGTTCTAGCCCCTGGACCCCTCATGCCACATTAAATTTAAACTTTTTCTCTCTTGAAACATGCTGAGCTCTTCCTCGTTTTCCCCCTACCCAGGTCTCTGTACGTTATGGTGTGTGTTTTTTTTTTTTTTTAATTATTTGTTGTTTTGGCTGTGCCGGGTCTTCGTTGTGGCACAGGGGATCTGTAGGTGTGGCCTCTGAGCCCTTAGCTGCAGCCTGTGGGATCTAGTTCCCTGACCAGGGATTGAACCTAGGCCCCCAGCATTGGGAATGCAGAGTCTTAGTCACTGGACCACCAGGGAAGTCCCTGCGTTTTTCAAACACCCTGCCTCTACACACTCTTACCTGTTTGTCTTATTTTTCCAGGATCAAGGTAAACTCCTTCATTCATCCAATAGTTACTGATAACCAACCCTGTGCCAGGCACTACGCAAGGTGCTAGGAACACAGTGGAGAACAAGAGAGACACTGATGCTTATAGTCCAGGTTCTCACTGAAGTCTCTCTGATGACCTTCTTTCCCCCATGCTTCTGTATCTTCATTATAGCACTTATCACATTGTATCACCAAAAGTTTTTTGTCATCTTCTCTAAAAGAACATATATGTTATTTATCTAATATGTTCCCTAGCCTTCAGCATACATTTTTGTACATAGCAACTGCTAAAAAGAGGTTTGTTGAACAAGATTCTTATTCTTTCAAATAGTTCTCTTGCGACTTGTTATTTGTGGCCAACAGGCTTCCTGGACTGCAGGCTGCTTGCTTATGTAAAATTAATATAGCAATAAGGATCATAGACTTCAGTGTCAAGGCAAGTTTTCTGAACTCAGTCCATTTAGTTCTGTAAGTAAGATTCTAAAAGCAGATTCACCATATGAGAACTAATATAAGATGACTACATAATACATACCACACCTGAGGTATACTGATAAATGTCTAACAGTCCATTCTCCAGAGGGGGAAAAGCCCTGGTTTAGAGCATTTGCCAATTTCCACAGTGTAAATATTCCCATCAGGGCCAATTTCAGGCTACAAATGGACATCACTGAATATGGAGTTGCAACATACAGTTGGACACCATTATGTAGTATTTCCATCTTACAAGGACAGGTAAATAACTTCAAGAACACTGAAAGTAAAATGCAGTAAACTAATTAGCAGGCACGAATTTGAATGTTTCAAGTACAACATTTAATTGCAAATTTATTAATTTAATATTTAGTAATGATCAGTTTTAACCATCAGCTTGGAAAATTGCTGAAAATTTACCACCGGGGTCTCCAGCTTCCCTAATAGTTCAGTTGGTAAAGAATCTACCTGCAATGCAGGAGACCCCGGTTTGATTCCTGGGTCAGGGGGATCTGCTGGAGAAGTTATAGACTACCCACTCCAGTACTCTTGGGCTTCCCTTGTGGCTCAACTGGTAAAGAATCTGCTAGCAATGAGGGAGACCTGGGTTTGATTTTTGGCTTGGGAAGATCCCCTGGAGAAGGGAAAGGCTACGCACTCCAATATTCTGGCCTGGAGAATTCCATCGACTCTATAATCCTGTATATCTGAAAGTCACTCAGTAGTGTCCAGTTCTTTGTGACCCCATGGACTATACAGTCCATGGAATTCTCCAGGCCAGAATATTGGAGTGCATAGCTTTTCATGCAATTCTATAGTCCATGGGGTTGCAAACAGTCGGATACGACTGAGCAACTTTCACTTTCTCCAGAGCCCTTATAAGCCAGTTCCAGTACACTGTCTTTACTTGATGTCCTGGAAAGGATGAATGAATTGACCGTTGAAAGTTGTATCCAATTTAGATACATTAAAGAAGAGAGTCATATTTAAAAGAGCTGTTAAAAGTTGATGTTATTGTAAAGTGAACAATCACCATTCCACTTCCACCCTTCAGTCAGGTCAGAGTTATGCATCCATGTAAAAGTCATTTAAGACCTACTGTTGGGACTTCCCTGGCAGTTCAGTGGTTAAGACTCCACACTTCCACTGCAGGAGGTGCAGATTCAGTCCCTGGTTGGGGAACTAAGATCCTGCATGCCAGACAACACAGCCATAAACATAATAAATAAATAGCTTTGATGCAAAAAAAAACTAGTTACTTTAGGACATATTCATTTGGATCTCCAGATATTGTGCATATAGTTAGCCTAAATAAATTACTTTTGGAATGAAAAAAGATATACTGCGCTGGACAAAACATGGTCCCTGGCCCCATATTTATTTGTATGGGTACTTATGTGGCTATATGAATATTCCTAAGTCCTTTTTTCCTCCTCATGTCTCTTCCTGGGACAGCCTGCACACAGTGATTCTGAGGGAGGAGGTGTGAGGAAAGCAGGATGAAGAAACGCACAGCTCTTAATTTCACAGAGCCCTCAGGAGGGGTGCTGAGTGGGGACACAGTGTCTTTAATGGAAGGTGTGGAGTGGGAGCATCCTCCATCCAGGTCCTAAGCTTAGCAACTGACCAGAGGCCTCCTTCACTGCCAGCATCAGCACTCACCAAGCACCAAGGAGAATGGACCTTCTGTTCCTGCCTCCCCCAAGCTCAGGGGGACTTTCAAAAAGCAGTTTGTCCTCAGAGACTTCCTTCCATAGGTCTGTGAAGATGAAGCGAGAGCACCAGTAAACAGCGCTACATGACTTTGGATTCCACAGCCAGACAGTGGCAGGCACTGTATCCACCCAAAGGCAGAGTGAGGAGCCACCAGAGCTAGCTTTTGAAAGTATAAATCATTCAACATCACTGTCTTGCTTCAAAAGTTTCCATTGCATTTAGAGTAAAATCTAAACCCTCTGCTGTATTTTGAATACCCTTCCATGACCTGGCCTCTGCCTGCCCTCTGACTATAGACCATCCTCCCAGTGCCTGCTCGGCTCTAGTAGCTTTTTCTGTCCCTAGGCTGCCTATACACTCCACATGGTCTTTGCCCTGGAGATTTCTCCTGCTTGGGATGTTCTTCCCTTAGCTTTCCCCCCAGCTGACAGTTCATTCAGCTCAAACATTACTTCCTCAGTAAGGCGTCCTCTGTGCCACCTGTCTAATGATGTCCCCCTTCAGTTATTTTCTGTCATGTTGCCTTCTTTTACTTCCTTTGTGTCACATCATTATCTGAAAGACATGTCTTCATTTGTTTATTATCTGCCTCCCCCAGTAGCAATGACAGCTCTATAATAGCTTAGACCTCAATCCTTGGTCACTGTTATATTCCTAGTTCATGGAACAGTGCTGAGCACATACAAAGGGCTTACTGAATTTTTTTTTAAATAAAAGATGGATAGAACATTTATCTGGATTATCTGATTCCGTGAGGAATGAACGTTAAATTCAAGACACCAAATCCTTGGAATTAAGCCACACTTTTATTTTCATCATTATTATTACTGACCTCACTTACTGTCATCTCACAACCATCATTATGTACAACAGTGCTGCACGGCACTTGGAGGATACTTACTATCTGTAGAATGAAAAGTGAACGAGTAGACATCAGCTTTGCAACTGACCTCAAGCTTCTTTGCTACCCTGCAGCTACTCAGAACCAGTCGTTCTCACCTGACACACCATGCCTTCATCCCTCTATGAAAGTGAAAATGAAAGTTGTTCAGTTGTGTCCGACTCTTTGTGACCCCATGGACCATGGAATTCTCCAGGCCAGAATACTGAAGTGGGTAGCCTTTCCCTTCTCCAGGGGATCTTCCCAACCCAGGGATAGAACCCAAGTCTCCCGTACTGCAGGCAGATTCTTTACCAGCTGAGCCACAAGGGAAGCCCAGGAACACTGGAGTGGGTAGCTTATCATGCTTCTATATGTTGGCTTACTCTACCATTTCTTCTATTCAGAATTCCCATTTCCTGTCTTTGATGAGTTCTCATTCGGCCTTTAGAATTCAGTTTTGTATCCCATCCAGGTCATTAGTCACTTCCTCTTCTTGTTCTTCCACAGCACTCTGTCTACACCACTGTAAAAACTCACCTCCTGGGACTTCCCTGGTGGTCCAGTGGTTAAGACTGTGTGCTCCCAATGCAGGGAGCATAAGTTCAGTCCCTGGTGAGGGAACTAAGATCCCACATGCCTCACAGTGTGGCCTAAAAAAACCCCACAAAACCTCACCTCATGAATTATAGTCATTTGTTTCCATCTCTGTATTTTCAGGAACCATGGCTGNAGGGAGCATAAGTTCAGTCCCTGGTGAGGGAACTAAGATCCCACATGCCTCACAGTGTGGCCTAAAAAAACCCCACAAAACCTCACCTCATGAATTATAGTCATTTGTTTCCATCTCTGTATTCTCAGGAACCATGGCTGGGCCCACCAGATAGCAGTTTCACAATGTCTGTTGAAATCCTGCATCTGGTGTTGGGCATACGCTGTTTACAGGGCCGTATGCTAGATTCTGAAGGAGAAGATATACAGTGCTGGGCAAACCATGGTCCCTGGGCCCAAGGACTTACAATCTAACTAGAGAGACAAGTCGTTTTTATGGGAAATACATTATTAAAAACCAGTGTATTCTAGAATAAATATGAGACAGAAGAAAGCTTGATGTGATAGAACCTGTATAACATTGAAATAGCCAGTACACTTGGTTTCTGGTTCCAACGTCACCATTAATTCACTACGTGGCCTTGACAAATGATTTCTCTTTTTTAGACCTTGGCTTTCTTGCCTGTAAACAAAGATGTTTGATCAAAAGCCTTGGATGATTTTTAAAGCGGATTCCGGCTGAATTTGACTCCATGGAAACTGAGTGGAAGGGATGGTGGGGAGTGTTTCGTAGTCTTGGTTTGCCCCCTGGTGGTCACTCAGCAACATCACAGTCCCAGGAGACGGCTGTAGGCTTTTCTCAGGGATGGAGGTAGCAGAACCCGGAGTCTAGAAAACAAAGAACTGTGGAACAATGACCATTCTAGAGAGCAAATCAGTCAGTCACTGGTGGACTGGTATAGAATCCTATCCTCCTTTAAGACAAGGGAACTAAACCCATGTCATATCTGTTTCTGTGCAAACCAGCGGAAGTCAGTCTTTATGAGGCTCTTCTGTATTCCCCCTTTTTCTGCTGCCATCACAGTATTCTCTTTTAAGGCAAGTTTTTTTTTTTTTTTTCCCCACTGTTTTCAGAATAATTGAGGAATTGTACTCCTCCATTCTCTCTTTGTTTTTATTTCATATGAAAAGACACTGATCCTCAGTGCACCACCTCCTGACGCCAGCTAGTTTGGGTTCAGAACTAGACAGGGAGAGTAGTACAAAATCCATTGTCCCTCTTGGCCAAATTCGAATCTAAAGATAGGTGAATTTGAAGTTTCACTCTTGAATCCCAGCGTCCTCCAACTCTCACCCTCCCTCCCAGGCTTTCTGATACATGTTTTGTTGGTGTTGTTCAGTTGCTCGGTTGTGTCTGACTCTTTTGCGACCCCCATGGACTGTAGCCCACCAGGCTCTCTGTCCATGGGATTTCCCAGGCAAGAATACTTGAGTGAGTTGCCATTTCCTTCTCCAGCGGATCTTCCCAACCCAGGGATTAAACCTGCATCTCCTACACTGGCAGGAGGATTTTTTTACCGCTGAACTGCCAGGGAAACCCAATACATATTTTATAGGAGAGCAATTGAACATCCAGAACAAAGCTGGGGCAAATGTTTCAGTTTGGTCAGTGTTACTGTCCATGCAGACCAGACCACCTGACCTGCCTCTTGAGAAACCTGTATGCAGGTCAGGAAGCAACAGTTAGAACTGGACATGGAACAACAAACTGGTTTCAAATAGGAAAAGGAGTACGTCAAGGCTGTGTATTGTCACCCTGCTTATTTAACTTATATGCAGAGTACATCATGAGAANTGAGAAGCCCATGCTCCACCTGTCTCTTATACACATCTCTGCTTTCTGCTTCCAAAGCACCTTGTATGTGTCTCAGCTTTAGAGTTTGTAGTTCTGTTATAATTGTCTTTTTTACTGCCCCCCCATGATAATTATTTACGTATAATTTTGTCTCTCTGTTTAAGCTGTGACCTTGAGTGGGACAGGGACCAAGTCTTTTCTGTGTTTGTGGAGTATTTGGAAAGAATCTGGAGGAGGCTGGAAAGATGACAGGTAGAAGGATTAGTTTTGCAAAAACTGCTTCTTCCTCTGACACAAAAGGGAAGGCCCTGAAGATGAGTGATAGGTAGGAATGCAACAAAAAATCTTTAAAGCAAAAGGGAAGGGGGCAAATCACAAGCGGAAATCTGGTTTGAAGGAGGAAGAGAAGAGAAGGCCACCAGGAGAGATGAGGAAGGTGAGGGAGGGGTGGGACTGGGAGGGTCTGAGGGCCTGAGCCTTCCTAGGTGTGTGAAGCCTGTAGGAGGGACTCAGTGCCTGAGCTGCGAGAAGGGGGTTGGGGGTTGCAGGGAAGAACAGCCTGTCTCCACCTGGAACCAAACCAAGTCTTCAGTCTAGCAGGAAGTAGCTGGAGCTTCCACCTGGCTGGAAGAGGGAAGGTTTGCTGTGATGAGGATGCTGCTGCTGCTGCTAAGTCGCTTCAGTCGTGTCCAACTCTGTGCGACCCCTTAGTCGGCAGCCCACCAGGCTCCCCCATCCCTGAAACTCTCCAGGCAAGAATACTGGAGTGGGTTGCCATTTCCTTCTCCAATGCATGAAAGTGAAAAGTGAAAGTGAAGTCGCTCAGTTGTGTCTATTAGTGACCCCATGGACTGCAGCCTACCAGACTCCTCCATCCGTGGGGTGATGAGGATGAGGAGGGCTAAAGCCAGAGCAGTGGTATGGACCACTACGAGGAGGATGGCAGGGAGCTTTGGCAGTGATGCTGTCCTCACGAAGTGTGGCACGAGCGGCAGAGCAAAGGTAGCTGGAGTGGAAGCCCTGGTGGGTGTGGCTGCACCCCAGCCTGTTCCAGCTGGCATCCTCTGTGAGTGCATTGACTGTGCCACAGGTGGGAGCTTAGGGGAAAAACATCGCCTGCACCGCAGCTTCTTCTGCTCCAGGCTGTTGGGCTCAGCTTTTCAGATGGTTTCATCATGTAGGAAGCAGCCCTGACAACTATGATCAGGTGCCACTTTAGAAACAACCTGTTTCTAAGTTGGAGTACTTTAGTACAAACAACAGACATTGTGAGCAATTTAATGGGGGAAAAAAGGAATTTACTCAAAGGGTATAGAGTTGACAGGAAGGCTGGTAACCTGCATGTGGAAAAATAGGTTGTAACCTAGGAAGGCCAGGCAGCAGGCACTACAGCCAAGTTTAGGCCTCAGGAGCACTCTGGCATGACCACCGTCACCACAGTAGGGACACTCCCCCCTCTACCGCAACCCGCAAGGGACCCACTGTGGTTGGACACCTACTGTGTGCATTCCTGTTGTGTATGTGCTCAGTTGTGCCTGACTCTGCGACCCCATGGATTGTAGCCTGCTGGCTCCTCTGTCCATTACTGTTACTCCTGGGGATCTTCCCGGCCCAGGGATCAAACCTGTGTCTCCTTTGTCTCCTGTACTGGCAAGCGTGATCTTTACCACTGTACCACCTGGGAAGTCCATCCGTTCCTGTGAATAAGTCTAAACTTGTCAATGTGTTTTTGTGTCATCCCCTGAAGATTTGAAGTTCAGAGAGGAGTGGCCATGTGGCTGAACCTAGGTCGTATGTCATGTTCTGGTTGCCCTGGGGCAGGGAGAAGACTACCTCTGTGGTTCGGCTTCCCCAGTCTCAGTGAAACTGCCTCAAATGGGGCATTCCCCCAAACAGAAACTTCTAGACTGTTAGAGCTTTCTAGGACATTTGAATTGGTCTTTGAATAGACCACTCTATTGTAGTGGCCTGATCTAGCAGTATTCATTAGAATTCCTGTGGCATTATAAAAAATTTACATGCTGGCATCCCATCCTCAGTTTTTTGGGTCCAGTAGATCTGAGAAGGGACTTTGGCATAGGTGTGTGTGTGTATTTTTCTGAAATGCTCCCCAGGTTGAGAACTGATGAACTTGAGCACTCTTGTTTTAAAGATGAGGTGACTAAGGTCCTGAGAGAGTTTATTTGTTAGAAATTATATAAGTTAGGGGCTTCCCTGGTGGCTCAGTGGTAAAGAATCCTCCTGCCAATGCAGGAGACACACGTTCGATCCCTGATCTGGAAAGATCCCACATTCCAGGGAGCAGCTAAGTCCATGCCCCTCAACAGGTAAGCCCATGTGCCACAACTACTGAAACTCACACATCCTAGAGCCTGTGCTCCACAAGAGAAGCCACTGCAATGAGAAGCCCATGCTCCACAACTAGAAAGTGGCCTCTGCTCTCCCCAACAAGAGAAAGCCCTTGAAGCAGCAAAGACCCCAGTACAGCCAAAAATAATTAAGTAATGTTTTGACTCTTTGTGACTCCATGGACCATAGCTCACCAGGCTCCTCTCTCCATGGAACTCTACAGGCAAGAATACTGGAGTGGATTGCCATTTCCTTTTCCAGGGGATCTTCCCGACCCAGGGATTGAACCCAGGTCTCCTGCATTACAGGCAGATTCTTTACCATTTGAGCTACCAGGGAAGCCCAGTGAAAGGGAAAGTGGTCATGACCAATTCTAGATCTCCTGGCTTTTGATCTAGTACTACTCTGAACTCTTGCTTTCTCCCACTGCAAAAAGAAATTTCCTGTCTTTATTCATATCTAAGGAGGCATGCTACACTTCTTTGGTTCAGCTTCTTCAATAGTAAACAGACTTCAGCTTAAGAGCCTCTGACTGTCAAGAGTGAACAACCCACACCAAGGGCCACATCTCTCACGGTAATTGGCTTGATCTCTGGACCACAGCCCCCCATCCCTCCCCTTGTCACAATCTGGCTAAAGTGTCCTCAAGAACCTAAAGTGGGAAGTGTAATAAAGAGGACCTCTGGGTGAAGGACAGCCTGGCTAAGCCCATACTGCTGTGTTTGGCAGGATTCTGACTGTCTGGGCCTCTGTGCACACAAGCCCTTGTTTCAATTACTCATTGACCCTTCTTCAATTCTTCACTGTCCTGTAGCCATCTGGTTCTCATTTTGGGAATCCACGTCTTTCTTTTCTCTGCTGTCTGACTTCCACCAATCACTCTGCCTTGGACTGGTTTACTATCAGCTCAGACACTGTTTCCAGGCAATCTCATGAAAACCCAGGGCCTCTGATCCCTTCCATTACATTATGTACTTTTTAAAAATTTTGCTCTCTTTACGCAACTTGTGCTTTCTTATAAAGATTCCCAACAGGAAATGCCATTTGCTTAATGCCTTCCTGCTCCAAATCTACTTAAATTAAAAAAAAAAAGCAAAGGGTGGCAGAATTGCTGTAGCAGGACCATTTCTCTGTCAGAGGGAAGCCGTTGTTTCTCCCACACCCTCTGCATCCAGAAAGGGCCCTGGCATCAAAGTCTGAGCACCTCATTCAGTGACTAAGCCAAGAAGGAATGGCATGGTCAGAGCTGCTCTTCAGGAAGTAAGTCTAGAGCTATGGAGGATGGATTGGAGGAAGAGTGTCTGTGGGTAGCGAGACAATTGATAGAAGCTATTGCAATAACGTAGGTGAGAGAATGATGAGACTGAATTGGGCAGTGGGAATGGGATGAAGAGGAGAGGATAGGTAGGAAAACGTTCATTTTGGTGGAAGAACTGACAGGATTAAGAAACTGACAGATGTGGGGAGTGAGGGAGAAGTAAAGATTAAAGATTACCAGGTTTGGAACTTGAGGGACTGGAAGAATAGCACCTTTACTAGAAATATCCGGTCTCATCACTTCATGGCAAATAGCTGGGGAAACAGTGGCTGACTTTATTTTTTTGAGCTCCAAAATCGCTGCAGATAGTGATTGCAGCCATGAAATTAAAAGACGCTTACTCCTTGGAAGAAGAGTTACGACTAACCTAGACAACATATTAAAAAGCAGAGACATTACTTTGCCAACAAAGGTCCATCTAGTCAAAGCTATGGTTTTTCCAGTAGTTATGTATGGATGTGAGAGTTGGACCATAAAGAAAGCTGAGTGCCGAAGAATTGATGCTTTTGAACTGTGGTGTTGGAGAAGACTCCTGAGAGTCACTTGGATTGAAAGGAGATCCAACCAGTCCATCCTAAAGGAGATCAGTCTTGGGTGCTCATTGGAAGGACTGATGTTGAAGCTGAAACTCCAATAATTTGGCCACCTGATGCAAAGAGCTGCCTCACTGGAAAAGACCCTGATGCTGGGAAAGA
>SJYV01030229.1:821464-901082 GCA_006410875.1 Neotragus pygmaeus | reverse complement strand
AAATTGGCTGGCATATTGAGTGCAGCACTTTCACAGCATCATCTTTCAGGATTTGAAACAGCTCAACTGGAATTCCATCACCTACACTAGCTTTGTTCGTAGTGATGCTTTCTAAGGCCCACTTGACTTTCTACTTTGGGGCTGTTGTAAATAATGCTACTATGAACATTTGTGTACAGATTTTTGCATGGGCATATGTTTTTACTTCGCTCTCATTTTCCATCTAGTCAAAGCTATGGTTTTTCCAGTAGTTATGTATGGATGTGAGAGTTGGACCATAAAGAAAGCTGAGTGCCGAAGAATTGATGCTTTTGAACTGTGGTGTTGGAGAAGACTCCTGAGAGTCACTTGGATTGAAAGGAGATCCAACCAGTCCATCCTAAAGGAGATCAGTCTTGGGCGCTCATTGGAAGGACTGATGTTGAAGCTGAAACTCCAATAATTTGGCCACCTGATGCAAAGAGCTGCCTCACTGGAAAAGACCCTGATGCTGGGAAAGACTGAGGGCAGGAGGAGAAGGAGATGACAGAGGATGAGATGGTTGGATGGCATCACCGACTCGATGGACATGGGTTTGGGTGGACTCCAGGAGTTGGTGATGGACAGGGAGGCCTGGCATGCTGCAGTTCATGGAGTTGCAAAGAGTCGGACACGACTGACTGACTGAACTGAACTGAACTAGAATGAGGCAAACGAGAAAAGCTGTTGAAAGGAGGGTGGAAGACAGTGACTTTAGGGATGCCGACATCCAAAACTGTGTTTCCATCAGACAGTCGACTATGCAGGGCTGGACTCAGGAGGTCTGGACCGCAAGTATCAATTCGGGAGTTTCAGCTGGAAGGAAATGTGACATAGGGTAGGGGCTGGGGGACAATACACGGAAAGGAGTGAGAAGAGAAGAGGACTGAGGTCTTAGCCTCGAGGAATAACCCCACTTAAGCCCCTGAAACAAGCGGGAGGACTCAAGAAAGAGTCTGAAAAAGAGCTGAGGGCAGGGGGAAAAAAAAAAAAATCAAGGAAACTGTGTTTTTTCCCAGCCAAGGGAGGGAAGTTTCAGGAAGGAATCTGAAGAGAGTGTATACTGAGATGTGAACTGACAAGAAGCTGCTAGTGGGACTAGTCTCAAGTCACAGCAGCTAACCTCACAATAAATGAAGCACTGAGGCAGGGTTCTGGAGAATTCACATACTGCTCACTCTCTTTAGCCTTCGTTATCAGGATACTGCAGGATAAATAAGTGTAATAACTTCATAAAGTTTAATATCGCTCAGAGTTTCCAAATAAATCCTCTCAGTTCTCAGCGTGATTTGGCTCAGCTAAGAGGAAGTGCCAAAGACTGAAAAGCAAGGCCGAGGACCAGATATATAAAGGGTAGTGAAAGTGAACTCGCTCAGTCGTGTCCGACTCTTTGCGACCCCGTGGACTGTAGCCTACCAGGCTTCTCCGTCCATGGGATTCTCCAGGCAAGAATACTGGAGTGGGTTGCCATTTCCTTCTCCAGGGGATCTTCACGACCCAGGGATCGAACCCAGGTCTCCCTCATTGGAGGCAGATGCTTTAACCTCTGAGCCACCAGGTGAAAGTGAACTTGCTCAGTCATGTCTGACTCTTTGCGACCCCGTGGACTGTAACCTACCAGGCTCCTCTGTCCATGGAATTCTCCAGGCAAGAATACTGGAGTGGGTTGCCATTTCCTTCTCCAGGGGATCTTCCCGACCCAGGGATTGAACCCAGGTCTCCCGCCTTGCAGGCAGACCCTTTAACCTCTGAGCCACCAGGGAAGCCCCATACAAAGGGTAATAATAAATATTAATGAGGTTTCACCTCCCGCCAACCTAACCGGGGGAGAACGCGCCCGGGGGCCCGCCCCTCATGAATATGCATACAGCGCTGCCCACTGCCCCGCCCTCTCCTCTTCTCCCTCGCAACGGACTCTCCCTACAAACGGGAAACAAGATGGCGGCGGCAGGTCCGAGTACTCGGGCTTCTTCCGCGGCGGCGGCGGCAGCTCTGAGTCGGCGGGGTCGGCGGGGCCGCTGTAACGAGATGGCGGCAGCCAAAACGGGGACCCCGGGCCCGGCCGCTGGCCCCGCGCTGCTGGTGTTGCCGCCACCGTTGCTGCGGCCGCCGTCACCGCCGCGGCCGGAGGAGTCGGACTGCGCCGGGTGCCTAGAGACCCCGGGGGAGGCGGCGGCCCTGCCGTGCGGCCACTCGCTGTGCCGAGGCTGCGCCCAACGCGCTGCCGACGCGGCGGGCCCGGGTTGCCCGCGCTGCCGCGCCCGCGGAGCGGGCTGGGCCCGCCGTCGGGCCCGCGACGACCGGCAGGCCGACGCGGAGGTGCTGGGCGAGCGCGCCCGCCGCGGCCCACCGGAGCGCTGCCGCCCGCGTCGGGACGGGGGCGCGGCCGCCGCGGGGCCCAGGCCGGAGCAGGAGTCGCGCGCCGCGCCCGCGGAGCCAGGTGGAGCTTTCCCTCCTCCCGTTGGGGTCCGGAGCGAGGCCGCCGCGCCCCGGCCTGGCCTGCTTAGAGGGTGGAGGGTCCCAGGCCCTGCTCGAGCGGGTGCAAAGAGTTCTCGTGGGGTTGGAACCGGGCTCTGCCCAGATTCAGTTTGTGTTTCTGAATTTTGAACTTCGGAATGAAGTACAGGCACGATGGGTTTGGAGTGAGAAGTTTGGAGGGAGTCGTAGCATTTCTTGGAACAAGTTAGGGCCAGATTGGAATTGGTGAGTGGAGGAGGGTACCAAACTTCGCAGGGGCTGTGGAGGTTCCGAGAAGTGCTGGGTTTAATGTTGGGTGAAGAGCGTGGGCTTGTGAAGATGTGACTCCTGGGCCTGAGTGGGTCTGTGAGAGGTGTGGAGTATAGGAAGTTTAGGGGGCAGATTGATTTTGAGGATGTGAAGGGAGCTTTTCAGACTTGAGGGTAGAGTGGGTTGAGAGTATGAGCTCATATGTGCAATTTTCACAGAATCTTGAAAAACAAATGCTTAGCAAGAGCTTGGCATGTAGAGAAGTAATAAGTAACTGCTATTTATATTTATAATAACACTAATAATAAGCTCCAGTAGTGCTCTGCAAAAAAAGACGGATGAGGTTTAAAAGTTTTGAAAGTCGAGATTGGTTGGCGGCGGCTGCTTCTGTCTCCATGGCAGTGTAAGTTTCCTACTATTTTCCAGTTACAGGTCTGTTGAAGGACTGTGGTTGCCTTCGACGGCTTTGCCTCCCCTCCCCACCCCCCAGCAGCCTGCCAGTCTGGTGCAGAGCTTGACATAGAAAGTGCCCTGTTGAAAACACAAAACAAAATTATGTTATAACTTGGGACTCAGACATATCCAGTCAACACAACAGCTAGAGTTCTTTGATAAAAGCTTACCTAGGAAGAGATTTTTTGAGAAATAATTAGGAAAAGCCAGATATTTGCGTCTTTGGGGTCGGGAATTCTGCCATGTGTTATTTTCAGTAGGGAAAAAGAGGCATTGCTTGTATATGAAAGTGCAGTCCCTAAAAACTACAGGTTCCAGAATACAGTCTGTTTTGATTCAGGCAGTCAGACACCTGCCGCTATCCTAGGATACCTTTTATTTTCTATGTCTTACTTTCTGTGTACCTTCCTATCCTTTTAAGCTTAATAACATCCTTATGAGGTACTTTTATTGCCATTTTACACCTGGAACTGAGGCCAAGAGAGGTTGAGTAACTTGCCCAAGGATGAAAACCCAGTTCCATCTGATTCCTGCTCAGATAAGATGAAGGACTTCCCAAACATCATCTAATTTGTGAATGTGTGTGATGATCTCCTATGCTGTTTAATTTGCCTCAAATTCTGAGATTATGGTAAAAAAATAAGAATATTTCTCTGGTCTTCCTACTCGTACTATAGATTTATATGGTCAAGTAAAAAACAAACTTGTTTCCAAAACCTGGGCTTCCCTGTGAAATAACAGGTCTGAGATTTGAACCATAAGCAGACATACGACTTGATAATTGGTGCGAACTTTTTCCTTGAAGAAATTTGTGTATCAGTGATTAAGAAAAATGATTCAAAATGAGATTCCAAATTAGGATCTTTTGAGCCACTGAGTGTCCACCAGTTACTTTGTATGTTTGTATGAGGACCATCATGAAAAATATTTTTCCTTAAATGTTCTTATTGTTGGATCATTGACTGTATATAATTATATACTTGTTAAGTCAAAACATTATAGAAGAATATTGCTGAACAGAGTTTGGGAATAATAATCTAGCTTTAGCAGGTTGTCTAGATCTCTTGAGTTTATGTGCAATATTTTAATATTTTAGAATTTAATAGACAATTCACACAATTCAAACAAAAATAAAGTATACAATGAAAAGGTTCCTATCCCTTTCTTCATTTTCCATTTTCACTGGAGATTCATGTTTATTCTTCCAATTTCTTTATGCTTATACATGGAAATTCAAATATATTTATTTTATTTTTTTGATCTTTTTACACAAAAGGTTATGTATTATAACTACTGTTCTGTAACTTGCTTTTTTTCATAAAACAATACATGATGGATATCTTTTCATGTCAGTACATAGAAGGTTTTTTCTTTCTACTTATAGTTACAAAGAATTTCATTGAGTGGATGTAATATAATTTACTTAATCATCCACTGGGAGATATTTAGACTGTTTCCAATGTTCTGCCATTATAAATTGTTTATAAAATTGTTATACAATGTTTATGTACAGTTTTATGAAGAGTTCACTTGTAGCTTTTATCAGATTCTCAAAGGGTTGCAGAGAAAAAGATTAAGAATTATTGTTTTAACCGAGGCCCCTCATTCTACAGAAGAGAGACTGAAGCCCAGAAGAGAGTGACCAGGTCATTGTTGGTTATTAGTGGATAAAAAGGGCTGAAAGGCTAAACTTTACATAAGGGCTAAAACATAACCTAACTCACAGTTAACTATTCATGATGGCTTTTATTTTATTTATTTATTTTTAGTTGCCTTCAATCTTTGTTGCTGCGAGTGGGCTTTCTCTTACTGCATCAAGCAGGGACCACTCTTGGTTTGTTTGGTGTGGGGGATTATCATTGTGGTGGCTTCTCTTGTTGAAGAGCACAGGGCCTAGGCACCCAGACTCCAGTAATTGTGGTGCTCGGGCTCAATAGTTGTGGCACAGGGATTTGGTTGCCCTGTGGCATGTGGAATATTCCTGGGCCAGGGGTAGAACCTGTGTCCCCTGCATTGTCAGGCAGATTCTTATCCACTGTACTACCAGGGAAGTCCCATGATGGCTTTTAATTAAAAAAGTAAAAAACACCAGCTTCATATTTACATTACACTTTTTTGAGTGGAAAGCAACAGAATTAGCAATATTGTTATGCTTCAGTATATTCTGAAGTATATTGCTTGGCAGTATTCTTTTGGCATAGTTAGGTCTGTTGATAAAAGCAAGGGCAGTCCTGCTTTGTAAAACTGAAATGAAATTTTGTAGTAAAATCACTAGCTATTTAAGTGAAATTCTTAGGTTTGTTTGTTTTTTTTTTAATTTCTTGAAGCCCTGTGGCTCTTTTGGAATTGAATCAAATTGAAATTTTTTCTGAAAAAAGGTGCAAGAGTTTGTATGTGTTGAAAATTTTGGTTGTGCTGGTGAGGTATTTGTTTTTGTCAGCTTTTTGGCAGTCTTTACAGTTCAGAACCTTAAGAACTTCTGTATAAAATATTTTACTTTATTCCTGTATACATTTTCAATTTGCTTTTGGATACTATATCAGTTGATTTGTGCAGCCCTGTGTGTTGAGGGCTAAGTCAGTGATCATTTCAAGATGAACCCAGACTTCAACTTTGTGTTTTTTGAGGATCTGCAGCTCATTGTTTGTCTTGACATATAAAGTATTTGGACCGTCTTGAGCAATAGGCAGCAAATATGTAATGAGTGTCTGCTCTGTGCCAGACACTGCTCTAGAGCCTTGGGTGACATCAATGAATGAAATATTCAGAAATCCTTCCCTCTTACAACTTATATTCTAAATATAGAAACAGTCCTGCTCCATTGATTTTTTTTTTTTTAATTTTGTTTTTAATGTTTATTTATTTGGCTGCATTGGATCTTAGTTGTGGCATGTGGGCTCTGGATCACTTGGGCTCAGTAGTGCTGGTACTCGGGCTTAATTGCTCTGTGGCATGTGGGATCTTAGTCGCCCAACCAGGGATCAAACTTGTGTCCCCTGCATTGCAAGGTAGATTCTTAACCTCTAGACCACCAGCAGGGGTCCCTGAGCCATTGATTTTTTTTTTTTTTTTAAAGAAAATTTACCACGTGGTACATAGGTAGATTTGCAACTATAAGAACATCTATGCCTTGTTGATAATAATTAATTTTAAGAATTTATTTAGTCTTTTGATTTGAGATCAAGGATGATCATTCTAAATTATGCTGCCTTTGTACTTGAAACCAAGATCTTTTAGGACAGTTCTTTTTCTTTTTGCCATGAGTAATAATTGAAGAGAAAATGTAGACAAAGGCTGATGAATCTTTCAGATTGACAGTTTAGTTTTTTTCTCTTTGTAGTGTTAAAATGCATTTCATAAATTGAATAAATTTAAAAAAATTGAATAGTGCCCCATTTATTCCTTCCCTTTATCCCATCCAACCTCCCCGTTCACTTAGGGTTAACATTTATGCATTTAAAAAATTTCCTCTTTCTGTGAAAAGCAAGTAGTTCTGGTTTATTACTCAATTGGCAGACAGTGTTTGCTATGTGTGCAACCTAAATTGCATTTAGGACTAGTGAATAATGAAATCATGTGATTGTAGTGTAAAAGGACAGGAATTTCCCTTGTCTGAAGGGATTTGTCTTAAAATGTATGAAATGACTCAACTTTTTATCCATACTAACACATATTCCAGAATTTGAGTGTCCTTATGTGTCTTAGTAATGTGGAAATATATTCTTTGTGTTTTTTGAAACTCAGGATGAGATTGCCTTGTAAACTAAGCCTTAATCACCATTAACAGAATAGCTCCATGCTATAGGCTTCAAGATTGAGGAGCAGGAATTTAGGTGGTGTTTGTTTTTCATTCATATTTCTACTTTCTAACTTCCATTTAATCTTAGAAGACTTGACTGCCTTGAATTCACATGTATTTGAGTAGTTTGCTTTAGTGTAGGATGCAGGAAAAAATTGCCGAATTTTCATTTCACTAATTTAGTGAGCATTTAAGGCACACACTTGTGTAAGATAATACAATAAAAAAGATGAGTAAGACATGGTTCATGTCCTTTAAGACCAGAGTCTGGTTGGGGCAGCACACCTTATCAAATAATAATACCACGGGGTGGGTAATGGCAGGAAGAGCAGAGCCCTGGGGCAACTGGCAGTCTTTTGAGGAAACTCGAGGAAGGCACTTGCGCTGTGTGTTGGAAAAAGTGCAGGAATTCACCAGGTGAAGGAGGAGAGGATGTCCATTCCTGGCAGAAGAACCTGCATGTGCAGAGGCATGAAGGCACTTGGCATATTCAGAGATGACAAGAAGTTAAATATAGATGGAATGTGGGGCTGCAGTGGGGAAGGAGGAGAGAAGAGACTACAGAAGTTGGTTCATGAAGGTCATGGTATGTCATGCTGAAGGAATTTGGGACTTTATCCTATAGACAGTGTGGAGCCCTTGAAAATATTTAAGTAATGGCATGACATTGTCATAACATGCTTTAGAAAGACAGTGTTGGTTGGAGTGTGGAGGAAACGTGAATAGAAATTGGAGGAAGGGAGTTAGGGGGCTATTTTAGTAGTTTAGACAATAGATGAATAAGGGCTAGACTAAAAAAGTGACTCTGGAGATGTTTCTTTCAGTTATTCATTAATTTTGTAATAATTTCAGGTGAGGGCCTTCTGTGTACTAGGCACTGAGGCTGCAAATAGAAATAAAACATAATTCTGCCTCTTAAGGTCAGTGTAGTTAAGAAGATTGATATATAAGCATGCAACTGGAATGTAGGGTAATAAATGCAGTGACTGTAATGCAAGATATAATTGTAGAAGGCAGTATAGTATATGTTAATAGGGCAAGTTAACGGAGAAGGATCTGGAGACACTGTGTTCAAATTCCAGGTCTGCCATTTATAGCTGTTTGCTTTGGGCACTTGCTTAACTTCTCTGTACCTTAGTTTCCTCATTCTGAAAATGGAGATAGTAATGGTAACAAAATCATAAGGTTGTTGTTAAGACTAACTGAATTGTTTCAGTGAGTTATTGACATATAAAGAGCTCAACAAATGTTACTGTTTTCACAAAAAAAGAGAACCTAGCTTGGATGGGTCACCAGTGGCTTCAGTAAAAGGCAGACACTCTACCATGAGTATTCAGTAGGTGGATGAAGGCAGGATAAAAGTGAGGGAAATCAGTAAATTTAAAAGCACTGAAGTCACCCAGTCATGTCCGACTGTTTGCAACCACGTGGACTGTAGCCTACCAGGCTCCTCCTTCCATGGGATTTTCCAGGCAAGAGTACTGGAATGGCTTGCCTTTTCCGTCTCCAGGGGATCTTCTCAACCCAGGGGTCGAGCCCAGGTCTCCCACATTGCAGGCAGACGCTTTACCATCTGAGCCACTGCTGCTGCTGCTAAGTTGCTTCAGTCGTGTCTGACTCTGTGCGACCCCACAGACGGCAGCCCACCAGGCTCCTCTGTCCTTGGGATTCTCCAGGCAAGAACACTGGAGTGGGTTGCCATGTCCTTCTCCAATGAGTGAAAGTGAAAAGTGAAAGTGGAGTCACTCAGTCGTATCTGACTCTTAGGGAGCAGCCCACCAGGCTCCTCCGCCCATGGGATTTTCCAGGCAAGAGTGCTGGAGTGGGGTGCCATTGCCTTCTCTCTGAGCCACTAGGGAAGCCCTAATAAAAAAAGCATAGTATGAAACAAAAGGAGAGTTGTACGGATTGCAAATATGGATAGTTTTTGAGCATGGAGTATGTGTGGGAGAGTGGAGGGAGGCAGAATTGCAGAAATAAGCAGTTACTGGATAATAGTGGACTCTGAATGCCATGCTAGGAAGAGTTTGAAACAGGAGCGCACCTTTGCGTTTTAGAGAGATCACTCCTATAGGTAATAATGTAGCAAATGGATTGGAGATCCCAAATTTCTTTTAGCAAGATGAGTCACTGAGATTAGCTAAAGACTCTGTTGCTACAGGTATCCAGAAAAACTGGGTGATAAACAACAGTTCTTTTAAATGCATTTCTGAGTTTGCAGGAAAGACAGAAAGATATCTACGTTCCAAAAAAAAAAAAAAGAACTAAAACCCAGAACTTCATTAAGCCCTTGAGCTCATGCTGTGTTGCTCTGGACAAGGATGAAGGAATGGAGTGAAGGGTTATTTCTGGCTTTTTATTCCTAGTAATTGAGTTTTAACTGTGTGGAAGAAGGAACCAAAATCAAGACTTTTTCATCAAGCTGAGATTCTTGATGTGCTGCATGCTAGGTGAAAGGTGAGATAAAGAAAAATCTTCCCGCCGACACAAATATTGTTAATAAAGAAATCTTGTCTTGGTTTGCCTGGACTCTATACAAAGAGAAAATGGAAAAAAGCTTCTCTGAGGAATTGAATGACAAGACCTATGCCTTGTTCATGTTTGGGACCTGGGTTTATATTATACGGTTCAGGTATCTCCATGCTGAGAAATTAATATAAAAGCTAGCTTCAAGCTAGTGATACCCCTGGATCATCTGGAGAAAGGAAAGACTTGAAGGGGTACTCCCATATCCTGGGCCACAAGGAATTCTCACAGAAGAAATAAACCCAGCAGAAGATAAATTTATAATTAAAAGTGACACACAAGAAAACCATTTTCTACCACAAATGAGAAGCAGTAGATAAAACAAGCAGGATTGTATCTCTAAGAACTGGAATAGTAGAATAGCAGTTTGAAAGGTAATTTAAATTAGCCTATTTTAAGTGATGAAAGACATTAAAAATTAATTGACAGCCCAATAAATGAATCAGACATGAAACATATCTTTGAAAAGAATTAAACATAATTAAAAAAATACAATCAGAGAGGTTAAAAAAAAAATCAACCCCGAATATTCATTGGAAGAATTGATGCTGTAGCTCCAATACTTTGGCCACCTGATGCAAAGAGCTGACTCATTCAGAAAGACCCTGATGCTGGGAGAGACTGACAAGACCTATGCCTTGTTCATGTTTGGGACCTGGGTTTATATTATACGGTTCAGGTATCTCCATGCTGAGAAATTAATATAAAAGCTAGCTTCAAGCTAGTGATACCCCTGGATCATCTGGAGAAAGGAAAGACTTGAAGGGGTACTCCCATATCCTGGGCCACAAGGAATTCTCACAGAAGAAATAAACCCAGCAGAAGATAAATTTATAATTAAAAGTGACACACAAGAAAACCATTTTCTACCACAAATGAGAAGCAGTAGATAAAACAAGCAGGATTGTATCTCTAAGAACTGGAATAGTAGAATAGCAGTTTGAAAGGTAATTTAAATTAGCCTATTTTAAGTGATGAAAGACATTAAAAATTAATTGACAGCCCAATGAATCAGACATGAAACATATCTTTGAAAAGAATTAAACATAATTAAAAAAATACAATCAGAGAGGTTAAAAAAAAAATCAACCCCGAATATTCATTGGAAGAATTGATGCTGTAGCTCTAATACTTTGGCCACCTGATGCAAAGAGCTGACTCATTCAGAAAGACCCTGATGCTGGGAGAGATTGAAGACAAAAGGAGAAGAGTATGGCAGAGGATAGATGTATAGATAGCATCACCAACTCAATGGACATGAATCTGAGCAAACTCTGGGAGATAGTGAAGGACAGGAAAGCCTGGTGTGCTGCAGTTCACGGGTTGCAAAGAATCAGACACGACATAGTGACTGAACAACAACAAATAAGCAATAGTTTACACTGATGAAGAGAAAATAGTAAGCCTGGAGTTAGGTATGAGGAAATCCTGAGAATGCAGAATAGTGAGATGAAGGAAAATATGAAAGAGGTAGGGAAATGAAAAACGGAACAAGAAGACCTAACAGCTAACAGCAGTTTCAGAAGGAGAAAAATAAAATGAGGGAGACATGGAATTAAAAGAGATGATAATTTTTTGGAATTAATAAAAGACTGAAGTTTTAAGTTTAAGGTTCATGAGAACCTCAGTTCAGTTCAGTCACTCAGTCGTGTTAGACTCTGCGACCTCATGAACCACAGCACGCCAGGCCTCCCTGTCCATCACCAACTCCCGAAGTTCACCCAAACCCATGTCCATTGAGTCGGTGATGCTATCCAACCATCTCATCCATGAGAACCTAGCAAGGATTAAACAAGCAAACCAAAACAACCCCTACAACTAAATACGTTGCAATGAAACTGCAGAACACCAGAGATACTTTAAAAAGCAACCAAAAAGGAAAGACAGAGGACCAAGAATCAGACTGAGAGCAGATGTCTCTTTATAAGAGAAACCAGAAGAAGACTGATTAATATCTTCGAAGTACTGAGAGAGATTTGAATTTCATACTCAGCTGAGTTATCATTCAAGAGTGAAATCAAAAGTATTTTCAGATGAACAAAAATACAGAGAATTTACCGTACTGTTTCTGAAACAACTATTACATGAAAGTACACACTTCTGGAAGAAAGAAATGTAACTTAGAGGAGAGAATAGGATACAAGGAATCATGATGAACAAAGAAATTGGTTAGGTAAACTAAGCATTGACTGTATAAAACAAAAATAATTATGGTTGATTTGTGGGGGCTAAAACTAAAGTGGAACTAAAATACCAGATGATAAAAGTATAAGCTGGGAGGGAAAGTGGTCAGCATTAAGGAGTTATATATAGTTCAGGAGGAGGATAGAGATATTGATTAGGCTTTCAGTCAAATGCATATTAAAAATTTAAGCATAACCACTAAAAGAAATACAATGTATAACTTGATCTACTATACATATATAGAACCATACACTTCCCAAATTAGAGACTATACATTCTCTTTAATCAAATGTAAAANATCCCATGGACAGAGGAGCCTGGTAGGCTGCGGTCCATGGGGTTGCAAAGAGTTGGACACGACTGAGCGACTTCCTTTTCACTTTTCACTTTCATGCACTAGAGAAGGAAATGGCATACCACTCCATTGTTCTTGCCTGGAGAATCCCAGGAACGGGGGAGCCTGGTGGGCTGCTGTCTATGGGGTCACGACTGAAGTGACTTAGCAGCAGCAGGTCAGTTCAGTTCAGTCGCTCAGACATGTCCAACTCTTTGCGACCCCATGAATCTCAACACGGCAAGCCTCCCTGTCCATCACCAACTCCCGGAGCTCACTTAGACTCACAGTCATTGAGTCAGTGATGCCATCTAGCCATCTCATCCTCGGTCGTCCCCTTTGGTCATAACTTTTCTTCCAAGGAGCAAGCGTCTTTTAATTTCATGGCTGCAATAACCATCTGCAGTGATTTTGGAGCCCCCAAAATAACATCTCTGTTTCCATTGTTTACCCAACTATTTGCCATGAAGTGATGGGACCAGATGCCATGATCTTAGTTGTTTGAATGTTGAGTTTTAAGTCAACTTTTCACTCTCCTCTTTCATTTTCATCAAGAAGCTCTTTAGTTCTTTTTCACTTTCTGCCATAAGGGTGGTGTCATCAGCATATCTGAAGTTATNACAATGGTTAAAGGGAGATGGGGTTAAGAAACATAACAGCCCTGTTTCTTGGGTTCTGTTGCCCAGGAACCCCATGTGATCTTTAGGGTTTGAGCTCCCGGTTTGATGGCTGTTCAAGAACACTATAGCCCTAGTTGAAAATTACTGTTGGAATTTATTTTAATGTATACTGTGTATGCTATATTTAAACATTTGTTACTGTTGTTCAGCTGATAAGTCATATCTGACTCTCATGTAATCTCATGGGCTACAGCACCCCAGGCTTCCCTGTCCTTCACTATCTCTCAGTTTGCCCAAATTCATGTCCACTGTCTGTGATGCTATCTAACAATTTCATCCTCTACCACCCCCTTCTCCTTTTGCCTTCAATCTTTCCCAGCATCAGGGTCCTTTCCAATGAGTTGGCTCTTCCTATCAAGTGGCCAAAGTATTGGAGCTTCAGTTTCAGCATCAGTCCTTCCAGTGAATACTCAGGGTTGATTTCCTATAGGATTGACTGGTTTGATTTCCTTGCATCCAAGGGACTCTCAAGAGTCTTCTCTAGAACCACAATTCAAAAGCATCAATTCAAAATCATTCATGTTTCTAGCTCACAAAAATAAAAAAAATCACTTGGGTTTTCTAGAGAAAAAAATCTTCTTAGGTAATTTCAATGTGATTAGGGTAGCATCTCTTTTGAACTTTAGGTCAGCAATGAAATCTACAGTGTTAATGAAAATGCTCATTTTCTTGGGTAGCAGCATGCAAAATCTCTCTGCTGTACAATTAACAGTGGTAGGGAAATTTCTGCCATTTCTTCTAGCTGTCAGATTTTCTTGTAGGTGGAATTCCATTATCTTGCATCAGAATAGGCCATGCATGGAAACAGCCATGGCTTTCTTCCTAATATGCTTTATTGTAGGAGGTCATTGCCCCACAGAGTTCTGGCATTGGGTGTGTTGAATCACAGTTGCCTCTGCCTGGAGATGTTTATCTGGAAGAAAGCTTGGTATCATCATGGAAGGAATAAAAAGTTGAGGTCAGGAGATCTACAAAGTGAATGTTCACTCTGAAATTTGCTAGCTGTGTGATTCTGCCCTTTCTGAGCTTCAGTTTTCCCATCTGTAAAATGAAAATAAAAATAACAACTGCTCTTTCTGCTTTATAAAATTATCCTGAGGATAATATGAAACCCTTTTATGGGTAATAGTTTTGAAGACTGTGTTCCTAAAGAGTTGTTGTTTTTGTTGAATATTGTATAGAAATAGAGTTAAACCTTTTCTAAGGATGCTCCCAAAACACTCTTTGAACTATTGTAAAGTGGTTGCCAGGCATGTGCAATAAAAGTGTATAGCATAGGAAGGCTTTTTTTCCAGTCAGAAAGGGAAAAAAAAATTGACATGGTGATTATCGCATGTACTGTTGACTATTTAAGCAACCTCTATTCAACCTCTATTCTTACATCAGTCTTTTCTCCTTTGTAAAAGAACCCTGATTTTGTTATATGTCTGCCCTTATCATGATTGCATGTTTCAAGGAAGGCAGACTTTAGCCCAGAAGCAAGATTGGTCTAAGTCAATGGTTCCTAAACCTTAATGGGCATCAGAATCATGCAGAGGGCTTGTTAAAACACCAGCTGCTGAACACCAGACCTGATTTAGTAGGTCTGGGTGGTGTCAGAGAATTTGCATCAGGTGATGCTGATACTATTGGTCTGAAGCCCAGGCTTTGACAGCCACTGTCTGAGCCAATCCTGGTGATCCCCTCCTTACCAGTTGTTGTTCGGTCACTAAGTCACATCTGACTCTCTGCAACCTCGTGGACTGCAGCATGCCATGCTTCCCTGTCCTTCACCATCTCTCAGAGTTTGCTCAAACTCATGTCCATTGAGTCGGTGATGCCATTCATCCTCTCTCGTCCCTTCTCCTCCTTGATGTTTAGTGGTTAGGTATAGATTCATGAAGCAGCTCTTCCAGTGAGATGTGATAATTTTGCAGGAGGCTTATGGGAAAGGGGTTCTCACTTTTCAGACGCGACGCAGAGAAGAGATGGCTCCTTTTCCACCTCTGAACAAGGCACCGGGGGCTGCTGCAGATATTCTGGGACTATGAAGGGAGCAACACTAAAGACAGGTGAACGATCTCAGAATGACCAACTTTCTTGGAACCAGGGGCTGGTTTTGTAGAAGACAGTTTTCCCACAGACTGGAGTGGGGGGTAGGGATAGTTTTGGTTTTGCCTGGCCCTCCACCTCCTGCTGTGTGGCCCTGTTCCTAACAGGCCACAGACCCGTGCCATTAGGGACCTCTGATGCAAAGCACCTGGGTCCTTAGTGATGTCTTTAGGTTTTCCAATTAAATATGGAGTTGCCTACCTTATTTCTTAAGTCATTTTTAGTTGGTTCTCTGTTACTTTCAGTCAAAGACAATTTAATTGATAAAACAATAATGTTAAAATTTCTTTTCTGTCATGAGGACAGTGGGGTAGGTTATGGGACAGGATCCCTGAGCCTTACTGCAGGAAATGTGAGATGCCTGGCATTAGAGAATGCACTCAACCATGAACCATGTACCTTCATTAAGGTCTAATTATTAGAAGAAGGTTCAGGAAGAACCAGTTTAGGAAGAGCTGGAGGTGGTGAGCAAGTCAGGGTATGAGTAAAGAGTTCGCAACCAATCTGGGAGATGTGACACATGAAAATAGGCTGGACTATTTGCCATGAAGTGATGGGACCGGATGCCATGATCTTAGTTGTTTGAATGTTGAGTTTTAAGTCAACTTTTCACTCTCCTCTTTCATTTTCATCAAGAAGCTCTTTAGTTCTTTTTCGCTTTCTGCCATAAGGGTGGTGTCATCAGCATATCTGAAGTTATTGATATTTCTCCCAGCCATCTTGATTCCAGCTTGTGCTTCATCCAGTCCAGCATTTCTCATGATGTACTTTGCATATAAGTTAAATAAGCAGGGTGACAATATACAGCCTTGACATACTCCTTTCCTGATTTGGAACCAGCCCGTTGTTCCATGTCTAGTTCTAACTGTTGCTTCTTGACCTACATACAGATTTCTCAGGAGGCAGGTCAGGTGGTCTGGTATTCCCATCTCTTGAAGAATTTTCCACAGTTTGTTGTAATCCACACAGTCAAAGGCTTTGGCATAGTCAATAAAGCAGAAGTAGATGTCTTTTTGGAATCTTTTGCTTTTTTGAAGAGGATTAATAAACCACACATCTAATTCGCTGAAAATATAGGTTCTGTATTATAGACAAATCTCAGGCAAGATTGATCGAGGGAAAAGAAAGCATAAATAATATTAGAAATGAAGCAGGAAATATGACTGTAAATATCAGGGGCTTTTAAAACCCATATTTTGCAACAGAAGCTACCACAGTGAAAAAGCCACACACTGCAGCAACAGAGTAGCTCCTGCTCATCGCAACCAGAGGAAGCCTGCGTGCACCAGCGAAGCCCAGGGCAGCCAAAAGCAAAGAAAGGGAAAACTGCAGGTTAAAAGGTGCCACCAATTCAAGTGTATGGACTAATTTGGATTCTTATTTGAAAAACTATAAAAATATTTGTTGGATTTCGAATACTGACTGGATGTTGGTGTTAAAAGTTACCAGATTTTTAATGTGGCAGTTTTTTGGTTACATATTTTAAAGAGTCATTATTTTTAAGAGATGCTAAGTTTAGAAGTTAGATGATATGGTATCTGAGATTTCTTCAAAATAATTCATTCAAGGGGAGAGAGGACAAGCATGATTAGGGAAATAGATGAAATAGGATTGACAGTGGATTGACTGTTGAAGCTGGGTGATGAGTATGTTGGGGCTCGTTGTACTGGTCTCTCTAATATTTGAGACATTTTTATAGTAAAAAGCAGGAAAAGATTCTGTCTATTAAAGGAACACAAGGCACAGATGGTTTTACAGGTTATTCAGATATAGACAGATGGATAATCCTTGTACAGACTATTCCAGAGAATAAAAAATGTTTCTAGACTCATTTCAGGGGGCTTTTACAGTGTGATATCAAAATTACACAAAGACAATACAGAAAGGAATGATAGAGGCCAGTCCAGGTAAAATCTGCACTAGTCTAGTAGTCTAAATTTTTTTTTTTTGCAATCAAATAGTAGTGGTCTGGGAATGAGAGTTCAGCTTAATATTAAGACTAATGTAATTTACCATGTTGATAAATTAAGAGTAAAACCATATAATCATCTCAGTAGATGCTTAGAAGAGCGTTTGATAGTATTTATTGTTCATGTATTAACTGTAAAAGCTAGAACACTTGGAATAAGTGGGATTTTTTTTTAAATTTTTTTAGTGGAATTTGTCAATACAATTGGTTAGTGGCCAAGAACACTGAGCTAGGGTTAAATAGTTAACAGGCCCAAAAAAGTAATTGAAGAGTCCAGTAATATGTCTTCATATATTTGAATTTGATACATGACAGGTGGCATTACAAATCAGTGGGGCAAAGGTATTTTCAGTTGTGGATGGTTAGCTTATAGAGAATAAGAAAAAATCTTTACTTCACACCATACACAAAAAGTTAATAGCAAATGGATTGCAAAAGTTCAAGCTATAAAACTTAGAAAATACTAACAGTATCTATAATCAGATAGGAAAAATTCTTTATACAAATAAGAAACGCAGAATAAAGGAAAAGATTAATAATTTGGTCACATTAAAATCAAAACTTCGTATGATAAAAGGTAAAGTAGGGAGATGAACCACACCATGGGAGAAGAAATTTCCAACGTAATAACCAGCCAAAGATTAATGTCCAAAATATATGAAGAACTACAAATCATTATGACAGACACCTCATTAGAAAAATGGTGAGGGAATTTGAATAGACATTTCACAAAAAAGGGAAACTGAAAGACCAATAAAACATCTGGAATGATGTTCGCTATCATTAGTAATTAGGGATGAGTTCAGTAATTAGGGATGAGTTCTAGAATACATCTTCTACAGGGCTTCCCTGGTGGCTCAGAGGTTAAAGGGTCTGCCTGCAAGGGGGGAGACCTGGGTTCAATCCCTGGTTCGAGAAGATCCCCTGGAGAAGGAAATGGCAACCCACTCCAGTATTCTTGCCTGGAGAATTCCATGGACAGAGGAGCCTGGTAAGTTACAGTCCACGGGGTCGCAGAGTCGGACATGACTGAGCGAGTTCACTTTCACTTTGTAGAATACCAGGGGAAGATAGACCTTATACATGTATTGGGATATTTCTCCCAAACCAGTGACTCTGTACTCGTGACTCTCCAGTGTTTGAAAGTTAAGTTTCCAGTGAATCAAGACATTCTTCTTTAGTTTCAGTATTCAGATATTTAAAGACCAGGATCGTTCCCATCTAAATTTTTAAGTTAAATTTCTCAAATTCATCTCTCTGGTCTTCTATCTTCCTTTCCCAAATTTCTGGTCATACTACATTATTTGTCTTCCCTGGTGGCTCAGAGGTTAAAGTGTCTGCCTGCAATGCAGGAGAGCTCGGTTCGATTCCTGGGTCGGGAAGATCCCCTGGAGAAGGAAATGGCAACCCACTCCAGTATTCTTGCCTGAAGAATCCCATGGACAGAGGAGCCTGGTGGGGTACAGTCCACGGAGTCGCAAAGAGTCAAACAAGACTGAGCAACTTCACTTTCACTACATTACTTAGACTTCTTGTAATATAGAATGCTTTTTGAAATCTTTTTGACCTTTTGTCTGCCTTGAGTATTCTTCCCTCCTGTCAGGTTATACTCAGGTGAAATGAGTCCTCTGAATTTTTTCTCATAGAGGAGTCGATTACCTTCCTTTGTGCCACCATGCAAGTATGTGTATTGGTCATGTCACTGGATTTCAGTTCCTTGTTTGTGTGCCTGTCTCTGGCATTACACTGAACTCTTTGAGGTCAGGGACTATGTCTTTGTGTATTCGGCACTTAACATGGTACCTAGGCTGTGTTAGATACTCAGTAAACGTTTAGTACATTAAAAAGTCCTTAAAAAATCCTTTAAAAATATTTTTGATTATATNCCACAGGTATACACGTGTTCCCCATCCTGAACCCCCCTCCCACCTCCCTCCCTGTACCATCCCTTTGGGTCATCCCAGTGCACCAGCCCCAAGCATCCAGTATCGTGCATTGAACCTGGAGTAGTGATTCATTTCATATATGATATTATACATGTTTCAATGCCATTCTCCCAAATCATCCCACCCTCTCCCTCTCCCACAGAATCCAAAAGACCGTTCTATACATCTGTGTCTCTTTTGCTGTCTCGTATACAGGGTTATCATTACCATCTTTCTAAATTCCATATATATGCGTTAGTATACTGTATTAGTGTTTTTCTTTCTGGCTTACTTCACTCTGTATAATAGGCTCCATTTTCATCCATCTCATTAGAACTGATTCAAAGGTATTCTTTTTAATGGCCGAGTAATACTCCATTAAATTCTTTTTTTTTAAATCATATAACAACTGGTTCTACTTTTTATTTTTAAAAAAATTTTACCTACTCTATTTTTGGCTGTTTTTGGTCTTCGTTGCTGCGTGAGCTTTTCTCTAGCTGTGGCAAGTGGAAGCTACTCTCTAGTTGTGGTGCCTGGGCTTCGCGTTGCCGTGGCTTCTCTCGTGGAGCACGGGCTCTAGGCTTGAGGGCCTCAGAAGTTGTAGCACACGGGCTCAGTAGCTGAGGTCCCTGAGCTCTAGGGCACAGGTTCCGTAGTTGTGGCGTGCGGGCTTAGTTGCTCTGCAAAATGTGGGATCTTCACAGATCAAGGATCAAACCTGTATCTCCTATGTTGGCAGACAGAATCTTTACCACTGAGCCACCAGGGAAGCTCCAGGATGCTAAATTCTTATTAATACTGCCAAAAGTTGCATTGGCCTTGCGTATCCTGAAATTGTAGGCAATAGAACTTCTTCTTCTTCTTCTTTTCTTTTTTCATGAACTGCTGTTAAGCCAGTCTTCCTCATCAGAGGTGTGTACAATTAAAATTTTCAGCCTGAAGACAACTTTTATCCAATTTTGGTTTTTATTTTTCTAAATAGCAGTGGAACCATTTTCCCTTTACTGATGTCTTGCCTTTCTCTTGTGTTGTCTAGTGTTTGTTTCTGAAAAACTATTGTGGTAAAACCTCAAAAGACTGGACTCTGTTAATTTGAAGTTGACTTTGACTTTACTGAAGTTTACCAGGGCTTCCCAGGTCGCGCTGGTGGTAAAGAGAATCCACCTGCCAAAGCAGGAGACATATGAGACGCAGGTTCAAAAGTTTACCTTTGCCGTCATTATAAAGAAAAACTTTACAAATTGATCTTCTTTCAGACAACAAATTCTTTAAAAGAACTTTGTACAAAGTGGTCCTGGTATTAAAGCACTTTATCACTGGTTCAGTCAACAAAAAAAATTTAAATCACTGTTTTATATGTACTGTACCTAGAGATCATCCCCATGGGTTCAAGAAAATCTCCTAGTTTGAGGAATCAGAGGCAGAAACAAGTAATTATAACACAGATAATAAATCCTGCCAATACTGAGTTAAGTGCAGAATGTTGCGAGGGCCTGGAAAAGAGATCAATAAACAGGGCTTTGAACTAATTATAGTGAAAAAAGGAAAAACACTGTGGGAAGAGAAAGTGTCATATGTACAGTCAGAGAGAGACTGGGTCTGGCATATCTGGGAACAGTGATTGTGTGAAGACTGGGAAGGGGAGAGTATTGAGGTGTGGAAATGTGGCTGGAGTGATGGTCTTGGTCTTGTTTATAAATCTTGAAGGCAGAGGGAAGCCAATGAAAGTTATTAAGTAGGAGGATGATAGGGTCAGATCTCTGTAAAGAACTAGGAAAGCAGTATTGGAGATAGATAGAAAAAGAGTCTTAGAGACAGGTCAGTTAGGCTACCATTTAACATAACAGAGTCTGTACCAAGAAAGTACTGGAAAATTAGATGATAAGGTAGGTATTACTGTTAGGTAGGTATTACTCCCATTTTATGGATGAAGAAACGGGCTTCACAAGGGTAAATACTGGTAGACACAAATCCAGTGGATAGTAGATTTGAATGCAGGTTGATATGGTTCCGTATCCTACACTCTAAGAGTGGAAATTAAGCCCAAAGGCATTTTTATCAGGGTGGTTGTGGATATAGTGATGGAGACAGCCACATGGTCTTGATCTGCAGGACCTTCATCTCTGCAGCATTCCTATACCTACGTTTGCTTTTGTGACCGCTTTTGTGTGCCTCATGCTTTGACTGTACTGATCCAGTGTGGGCTGCCTTGCTCTGCGTTACTGTTTGGGCCATTGCTGGATTCAACAAGGAATTTTACACTTTGACTCTACTGTTACTTAATACCTGCTTTCACAAATTCTGCTCTCTTACTTTGTCTTTCTCTAATCCAGATGTGTTAATCTATGTGGGTTGTGACAACAGAATACCATGGAGTAGGTGGTTTATAAACAACAGAAATTTATTTCTTACTCCTAGAGTGTGGCAGTGTCACTAGAGAGCGGCTCAGTGTCTCTTGAGGGCCTGCCCCCCGGTTCATAGATGGCTGCCTTCTTGCTGTGTCCTCACTTGGTGGAAGGGGCAAAGGAGCTCGCTGGGGTCTCTTGTAAAAGCACCCTAACCTTTCATGAGAGCTTTTTGCCCTCATGACCTATTCACTTTTCCAAGACCTTCTCACCAAACACCGTCATGTTGGGGATTCGGTTTCAGTGTGTGAATTTTGTGGGGGACACAACATTGAATCTGTAGCACCAGGGTTAGGAAGCTACATTCAGCAGGCCAGATCCAGCCTCCCGCTTATTCTGCAAATTTTTGTTGTAACACAGCCGTACTTGTTTACATTGCCTATGACTGCGTTCATGCTGCAATGGTAGAACCTAGCAGCTGTCTTGGTCTGCAAAACTGGGTATTTACTATCTGGCCATGAGTCTGCAAAGCCTTAGGCTGCTTAAGACTCCTTTATTTTTCCTTCCAGACTGAGTTACAAATCATGTTAATTTTTTAAACCAAGGAAGCAAGACACAACTTGGAATTTGAAAATTTGTTGTTAATTTTTATTAACAGTTAATAAGCACTATATAGAGAGGAAAAAAAATCTCTGATGCCATTTTTTTTTTCATAAATTCCTTATACTTTCCTGTAATTCTGAGAAATTGCTATCCCTGAAAAGATTAGAATTTTTCCTTTTAAGGAAGTATCTAACATTTAATAATTATCAGTTGTGTGTCCAACATTGTACAAAGCATTACTTTAAATCATGTCATTTAATCATTTATAACAATTTATTTGAGGATTGGGGAAACTGAGGGCTAGACAAGTTGTGCTGTGCTGAGTGCACATTGGCAAGTGTGGAGTCTGATTGGTCTCCACAGCCTGGGATCTTTCTACTTATGGAAGTTACCACGCAGACAGGTGTGGATGGTGAAGTGCTGTAACTGTGTATGGGGAAGATCCTGCCCAAATTTGGCATTGTTACCCCATAAACTTAAGGAACATTGTGATCCCCAAGCATGCTGGATAACTGAGGTTTTCTTGTTTATTAATAGTTTTACTATATTAATAATGTTAAATATGGTAGTATGATCCTTATTGTTGACAGGATGAGTTTAGATTTCTTTACCTAATTTGGCCTCAACCTGCCCTTTCTGGCCTATACCACTCTCCTACACAAACTTTCTGCTCGAGTAGAACATATTTATTTACTATCCAGCTTTCATGTTAAAAAAATTAAAATTGTGTTAACACATAACTTGAAACTTACCATCTTAACCTTTTAAGTGTGCAGTTCGGTAGTGTTATCACACTCTTGGTCATGCTTTGTTGTTCACACGAATTGCTCTTCCTCCATCTTCTAACTTATCTAAGTTTTACCAATTAGACTCAGCTTCAGTCCACCTTCCCAAAACCTTGCCTTTCCTTCCCAGGCTTTGTTCTCTTGCTCCTACTGATGTCTGTTGCAGCGTTTGCTTGTAAGATGCGTTTGGCAGTTGTTCCATTTTGTGACTTTGCACCTGTCATTATCTCTAATTATTTTTAAATCTCTTACAACTTTTTATGACTTTGTCTTAGCTAATAAGCTCTATTAATAAGGGCTTTGGTGTATTTTCTTTTCCTACAGCACCTCCCTCTTCCTCACTGCTCACTTCCCTTTTTAACTTCCTGATCTCTGATTATGGTTTCCATTATTCTTACACACTTAAGGTATGATAACTTGATATGTTATCACTAATATTTTCTTCTCCCTTTGTGACTTCTATAATTATATTGCTGTTTCTTTTCCATTTGTTATTGCTGTTTCCATATTTAATGTTCTTGTTTGAAATTACAAGGCATACTCAGTCTAGCGACTTGCATAATTAGCCTAGGTCAGTCCTTCAGTATTCGATATTTAGGTTATAATCAGTCTTTGTTTTGTAATTGTGAACAATGTTGCAATGAAAATCTTCTTATGTAAAGTTTTTCTCTACTTAAGATTATTTTCTTAGATTCTTAGAAATTATTCAGTTCAGTTCAGTTGCTCAGTCGTGTCCAACTCTTTGCAACCCCATGAACCGCAGCACTCCAGGCCTCCCTGTCCATCACCAACTGGTGGAGTCTAACCAGACCCAAGTCCATTGAATCCGTGATGCCATCCAGCCATCTCATCCTCTGCCATCCCCTTCTCCTCCTGTCCTCAATCTTTCCCAGCATCAGGGTCTTTTCAAATGAGTCAGCTCTTCGCATCAGGTGGCCAAAGTATTGGAGTTTTTCAGCTTCAGCATCAGTCCTTCCAATGAACACCCAGGACTGGTCTCCTTTAGGATGGACTGGTTGGATCTCCTTGCAGTCCAAGGGACTCTCAAGAGTCTTCTCCAACACCACCATTCAAAAGCATCAGTTCTTCAACGCTCAGCTTTCCTTATAGTCCAACTCTCACATCCATACATGACTACTGGAAAAACCATAGCCTTGACTAGACAGACCTTTGTTGACAAATGAAATTATTAGGTCAAAAACTATAAAACATCTTTCAACTTCTTGGTATGTGAGCAGTGACCTTTGATTTTATTAATTATTTGCCAAGGATAGTTTTAAAACATGGCTTTAAGTTATTAGAGTAGTGATCTGTAGTGTTAATTATGGTACTTAGGTAAGCAGCCTTAAAATCTGGCATGAACCTTTTATTAGCTTTTAATTCTTTCTCTCTGTACTTCCTCTTCTTTCCAGGTAAACACTCTTCATATTGCCTACTGTAAATTGTTACTGTCTTGGGCAAGTAGGTAAACAAGCAGTGGCATTAGTTTAAGGCAGTTGCCACTTGACTGTCATCTGTAGTCTTGGAGAGTTAGAAGGAGTAAACTGAAAATACAGATAAAATGGAAAGGACTTTAGTTTTGTTTTAGAACATGTTTGTAGTTCACTCCCCTTGTTTCCACCTTCCTACTTCTAAATGGAATGCTTAACATTAAAGTTTCTCCTTATTGAGGGAAATTCAGAAGTTTGGTGGGTAGTATAAACAGGTAACCTTGAGATCAATGTGGATTATGGCCTCTTGTTTCCTGTGCATCTCTGCACTTACGTAGATTTTTGTTGTAGAAGATGGACTTTGATGCATTGCCTTTTGCTGTTGTGCACCTCTACCTCATGCAGCACTTAGCTGTTCAGTTTTATAACTCTTGGACATTCTGTAGTAGTTTCACTCACATATGTTTTTTTATTCCCTTGTAAGATTGTAAGTTTCTCTAGGACTTGCCCACATGTATTCCTACCTTTTTTAGATTCCTTTCTTGACTTCATCTAAAGAATATTCTCTCCTTTTGTCTTCTTCCTCATTGCTTATTCCCTCCTTAGTAATGGTTTGTGGTTTCATGATGAAAACCTTGTCTTCTCCACTGCTTATAAAGAGTGTAGATTTTGCTTCTGGCTATGATGGAGCAGACTGTTGCAGACCAAAACTCCTGCTGAGAATAACTAGAAAAGCCTGACTTTCAAAAAAAAAGATATATATGAAGGCATTGGTAAGTTGCCAAGGCAGCCAGGACTTCAGACTTTTGTGGATTCTTGGCACAGGGAGAGTATTGCTATGAAGAAGCAAAAAATCCAGCAGAGCTTTCTTCATGGGGCTAGGGATACAAAAATTATAGTTCAGGGCTGCCAAGTTAACCACAACTTGAGAGGCCAAAATCCCAGAGAGAAGCGGGGTGCATCTCCCCACCTCCACAGCCTCTCCACCTGCCTTTTTTTCTGTTGAGGCAAAGTCTTGGTGCAGGGTAAAAGGCTAAAAAGCTCCACAGAAGGCTAATGAAAGGCAAAGCGGTCTCAGCATTTCTTCATCATTGAGGAGAAAAGAGTTCAGGACCCTTCAAGGAAGGCAGCCTTGGTAAATACCCTAAACTGGGAGGGCTGCCAACTAGGATAGATGTTTTCAAGCTTTTCAAAGCCTGCAGCCAACCTTGAATCAGCTCATGTCCTGATTGGATTGTGAAGTGATTTACTCTGAGTCTGACTGCCAGTCACAGAACATGGTGAATCTTTTATAGGAGTATAATATCATCTACAACCTTTATAGTTTTTCATTGCATAGTAGATGGCATTCTAAAAAAATTACCATGTAAACCAAGAGACCAGACCGGGAATCGAACTAGACAGTACAAAGAAGGATCCATTGTATGCCAGACACTGATAACTTATTCAGTTAGTCTGAAATTGAAGGACATTTAGGTTTTCTCCACTCTGTAGTATTATGATTGATCTGCAGGGAATATTCTTGTTCTATATCTTTATACATATGTATTATCATTAAGATAATGAATACCCATGCTAACTCTGGTCTTTATCAAATTTTTTTATATACGTGAATCTAATACATGAAAGTATTTTGTTTCAGAAGTTTTGAATAGGACTTCTCTGGTGGTCCAGTGGTTAAGAATCCACCTGCCAATGCAGGGGTCTTGGGTTTGATTCCTGGTCTAGGAAGATTCCATGTGCCCTGGGGCAGCTAAGCCTAAGCACCGCACCTCCTGAAGCCCACACACTCTAGAGCCCATGTGCAGCAGCTGCTGGAGCTCGAGTACCTTAGAGCCAGTGCTCTGCAACAGGAGAAGCTACCAGAATAAGAAGTCCACACATAGCAATTGGAGAGTAGCCCCCACGTGCAGCAACCAAGACCCAGTACAGCCAAAAATGCATAATAAAATAAGCAAAAATTAAAAGTTTTTAATATCTTGAGTGAAATTGAGCATATTTTAATATGTCATCTGAATTTATTTTTTTCTATAAAAAATACATCTACTGCCTGTACATCCTTTTGCCCATTGTTATATAGGATTGTTCAGCTTTTTTCCCCCATTTTCTTCTTCTTTTTTTTTAATGTTAAAGAGGTAATGAAGAATAATGGATAAAAGCACTGATTCTGGAGCTAGATTGCCTGAGTTTAAATCATAGCTCTTTCTCTTACAGCAGTGAGGCTTTGGGCAAATTATATGCTCTGTGCTTCAGTTTCTCTATCTGTAGAATAGGAATAATAGTATCTCCTCATTGGGTCATGATGACGATTAGATGAGTTAAAAATACATAGAGTGCTTAGAAATGGACCTGGCATAGTGAAAATACTACATAACTGCCAGTCATCAGAATGATGCTGGTGGTGGAGATAGAGATGGAAATTAGCAAAGAGATTTTTTTATTTGCCCGAGGACAAATAACTAGTAAGTGGGAGTGTCCAGATTAGGATCTAGATTTTGGGACTCTTTGAGGCTAGAGTTCTTTTTCATGTTGCTGCATTGGTAAGAAATTGAACTGACAGGGATAAAAACTCAAGCATAGGTATCTTTGGATTTGAGAGTTATTGGGGTAGTGTCTTCTGAGTATAGTTGAGAGAGGTTCTTTTTCTGATTTTATATTGAGTGTGGATGCTTTGACAATGACACTTTATTCCTGAGGGTTTGGTACAGTTAGCAAGATACCAGTCTTACAGTTTGTTTTGTTTGTTTGCCTTTATTAATAACCAGTCACACCACCCTAGAGAAGATCCTTTTCAGGAAGGACCATCAAGGAAGTACAGCTGCTCCTGCAGTTCACATTAGACTGAATGCAGTACTCAGCTTTGGTCATTGACCATGGGTGTCTGTCATTCTTAGGGTATTACAGCCTTACAGAGTTTCTCTTCCTTTTATGCATGGTGCCGTTGACCCTTGAACTATGCGAGGATTAGAAGCACCGACCCCCCTGCACAGTTGAAAATCTTTATGTAGCTTTATGATGGATAAATGGATTCAGCCAACCTTGGATTCAACCTCAGATCATATGATTCTATAGTAGGTATTTATTGAAAAAAAAAAAAAAAATCTGTGTATAAGTGGACCTGTGCAGTTCAAGCATGTGTTGTTCCAGGGTCAACTGTGATTGTCAGAGGACAGGCATTAAAAAGTATTTCCACCACTGGATTCATAAATACTAAGATACTCAACATTCAGTGACACCTGAAATAGTTTCTAGTATTTCTTTTCTGTGAGATGAAGGAAGGGTGAGTGATTGTTTCTGTGCTACTGAAACACTTGGAAAATCCCAGTAGGTTCTGGTGGAGGGATTGGTGGGCTTTGGGACTAATTCCTCTGGATTAAGGAGGGTGATGTTGCCTTTTCTGGTTCTTTTGACATCTTGTTGCTGTGCTTCCCCTGCCCTCAAATTTATTTCCTAGAGCAGTTTTAGTTTTACAGCAAAAGTGAGAGGAACATACAGAGCTATCCCATATGATCCCTGCCCCCTACACACACATAGCTACCCCCATTATCACTATCACTTACCAGAATGTAGCTTTGTTACCAAGGATGGATGTACAGTAACACCTCATAAATCACTCAAATTCCTTAGTTTAATTTACTCAAGGAAGTGGATCAAAAAAGATATTGATGTGATTTATGTCAAAGAATGTTCTGTCTATATTTTCCTCTGAGAGTTGTATAGTGTCCAGCCTTTTATTTAGGTCTTTAGTACATTTTTAGTTTATTTTTTATATGGTGTTCTAATTTCATTTTTTTTTTTTAACATATAGCTTTCCAGTTTTCCCAGCACTACTTACTGAAGAGACTCTTTTCTCCATTGTATAGTCTTACCTTCTTTGTCATAGATTAGTTGGTGTGTGAGTTTGTTTCTGGGCTTTCTGTCCTGTTCTGTTGATCTGTATTTCTGTTTTTACAGCTGTACCAGACCATTTTGATTACTGTAGCTTTGTAGTATAGTCTGAGGTCAGGCAATCAGATTCCTCCAGCTCCGTTTTTATTTCTCAGGATTGCTTGGATTATTTGGGGTCTTTTGTGTTTCCATATAAATTTTAGAATTTTTATTCTAATTCTGTGAAAAAATGCCATTGGTAATTTGATAGGCATTGCACTGAATCTGTAAATTGCCTTCAGTAGTATATTCATTTTAAGAATATTGAGTTTATCAATCCAATAACTTGGTATATCCTTCCATCTGTTGGGGTCATCTCTAATTTCTTTCATGAGTGTCTAAAGTTCATTTTTTTTAAAAATCACTGAATAATATTCCATTGTCTGGATTATCAGCTTTCAAATATAATAGACAGTTATTTTACCAGCAAAAGTGAGTTTATTTGGGAATAGCCAGAAAAATTGAAATTCAAGATATGCAAACTATGGCAGACTGGAGGCAAATCCAGAGAACAAGGAAGGGGAATTTGCTTTTACAGGGAAAAGGGATGTTGGGAAGGGCTGTAATAGCCAAAGAGTCCATGGAGGAAGCTGGGAGTACAGAGTATGGAGGCTTCTCATCGGTTGAGCTGCTGCATGTCTGATTGGTAGAGCTGATTTTGGGTGGAAAGAAGTTTTCTTCTTGTTAAATAGTAAAGTAAGCAACACCTTTCTGTCACATGTCACAGATACTGGAGTAACTGACAGATACAGAGGGGCATGAGCACTCCCCCTACAGGCCTGTCCTTACTCTAATTTTAGCTGAGTTTTTTGTGATTATTAATAATTTCACAGTATGTACCTCAGTTTATTTATCCATTTACCTACTGAAGGATATTTTGGTTGCTTCCAAGTTTGGCATTTATGACAAAAAGTACTATCAACAGTTATTAACAGGTTTTTGTGTGGATGTAAGTTTTTAACTCATTTATGTAAATATCAAGGAGTGCAATCGCTGGATTGTATTGCAACCCACTCCAGTATTCTTGCTTGGAGAATTCCATCGGTGGAGGAGCCAGATGGGCTATAAGTCCATAGGGTCACAAAGAGTTGGACATGGCTAAAGTAACCTACACACACACACAAACACACACCCACTGTAAAAGTATGTTTAGTTTTGTAAGAAATTGCCAGATTGCCTTCCAAAGTGGCTCTATCATTTTGAATTCCTACCAGCAATGAATGAGAATTCTTATTGCTCCACATCCTCACCAACATTTGGTATTGTCAGAGATTTGGATTTTAGCACTTCTATTTAGGGATGTAGTGTGTGTATGTGCGCTTAGACTCTTTGTGACCCTTTGGACTGTGTCCGTCAGGCTCCTCAGTCCATGGGATTCTGCAGGCAAGAATACTGGAGTGAGTTGCCATGCCCTCCTCCAGGAGATCTTCCTGACCCAGGGAATTGTCCTGACCCAGGGACNAGTCTTACATCAAATACATCTGTTGTAAATGTTTTCTTCAAGTCTGTGGCTTTTCTTCTCACTCTTTTGACGTTGTCTTTTGCAGAGCAGAAATTTTTACTTTTAATGAAGTCCTTATGAATTACTTATGAATCATGTCTTTGATATTTTATCTAAAAAGGCATCACCTTACCAAATCATGTAGATTTTCTCCTTTTGCTCTCCTTTTTTGATAGTATTGCAGGCATTGCAACCATAGTTTCAGCTTTTGGAGTGGAGGGAGTTGATATGACTCTAGAAAGGTAGAGGGAAGTAAAGAGAAAATTAAGAATTAAGTCCCACATCAGCAGACAGGAACTATTTTTTTTTGTTGTTGTTAAATTAATGTTCTTCTGTACTAAAATTCAGGGAACCTGAAAGGTTAATCATGATTGATAAATATCTTAGTATAATTAAAATGTTAAGTGTGTACATGTTCTCCAGTAAACTTTAAGAGGCATTGTAAATGACTTTGATTTAAAAGGGATTTTCATTTCTCTGACCTTTTTTCTTGCTTCATTTCTCATAATAGTCCAGGTGGATTGAAACCATATTTCATAAGGCTTCTAAGAAATTATTTTGATATTATAGCTACACTTATGTAAGTTTAAATCCTAATAGTATTTTACCCATTATATAATAGAGTGTTTCAGAATTTAGAGAAACCTATTGAGTAGTAAATGAAAATGAGATAAGAATATTATTACAGGCATACCTTGGAGATACTGAGAATTTGGTTCCAGACCACCATAATAAAGTGAATACTGCAGTAAAGCAATAAAACCAGTTTTTGGTTTTCCAGTGCACATAAAAGTTCATTTTATACTACACTGTAGTCTATTAAGTGGGCAGTAGCATCATGGTTTAAAAAACAATGTACATACCTTAATTTAAAAATACTGATCATCATCTGACAATAACAAAGTTGTCATAAACCTTCAATTTGTAAAAACCACGATACCTGTCAAGTGTAAGAAAGTGAAGCACAATAAAGCTAGATAAGCCTGTGCTGAATCATTCGCTCTAGAAGTTAATCTCATTTCTCCAGTAGAAACTGAGATCTGACGAGATTTTAATCCATGCCTGTGTATATGTGTCTCAGGAGGGCTCCAAGACACCGCGCCCCCCTCCCCCCAACAGGTTTGATGATTTCACTAGCAGTGCTTCCAGGACTCAGCATATAGTCCTAGTCGTGGCTATGATTCATTGCAGTGAAGGGGTACAGATTAAAATCAGCAAAGGGAAAAGGAACATTGGACAGAGTCCAGGGGAAACCAGGCATAAGCTTCGAGAGTTCTCTCTCAGTTGAGTCTCACAGGACATGCTTATTTCCCCCAGCAACAAGTTGTGACTGCATGTGTTAAATGGTGCGAACCAGGGAAGCTTCTTAGAGGCTTATTGCCCAAAGTTTTTATTAGGGGCTGATCATATAGTGACTGTCTGCCTAACATGTTTCAGAATTCCAGAATCCCATCAGGAAAAAAGGTATTCAGCATAACTACATAGTTTATGCAGACAGTTAGGTAACATTGAGCCTGTACCTAATCAGGTTGCGTGGGAACTCTCCCCAAATCTTCCTAGCCACTAGTTAAGGGCTAACCCTGTACTCAAGCCTTAAAATAGGCAGTTAGGCCTGCTGTTTTTTTCTTTTCTGCATTGTGTGTGTGTATATGTGTGTAGCATTTAGCATGTGATGCTCTTATTAAATGTTAGCTGCTTTTATTATAGGGATTCTTCATTGATTACTGCTACTACTAAATGTGATCCTCTGCATTCCTGTGAAGTAGATTTGGCCAGTATTTTAATTTCCATTTGATAGATGAGACCAAGGCAAAGAGAATCTTTGATATATCTAGATACTCTCTCTTAATTGACAGAGCAGGTGTCAGAACATAGTATGTTCTTGTTGCAAGCCAGTAGGGAAGAAAAAAATTATTTTTGCCATGTTGGCCTTTCTCGAGGGCATTATTAAAATAGGAAAAGGCTTAAATATTTAAGTTAATGCCGCATTGGACCAGTTCATGACCTTTTATGCTTAACGGTTTTTGTATTCAAGAATTACTTTGTTGACTGTGTAATTTTTTGAACTTTTGGGCATGATGCCATTTATGAAGCACAGTCCTTTTGGGAGAAGTTGCAAAAAGTGACTGTTTAGCATCATTTTTTATCTTTAAAACATCAAGATTCATTCATCTTAATCCAACAGTAAGATAATCTATATCAGTACTAATCTTGGTGAGTAGAAATTAATCCTACCCTTGTCATTACCGTCTATTTACCCTCAAATGAGTCAAGTCAAGGCATAGTAATATTTTGTCGGTATGCCGAGTTCTTACTGGCCTTATATATGAACTTTGAGATTTCTTAGTAAGTATCCCAAAGTGAATTTTAACTTTTCATGTAATAAATGTATCAAAGCAGTTGGGTAATTACCTTTGTTTCTCTTAAGTTGTACTTGCAAATAAACCAGACCAAACTATCATTTCTTAATCTCCCCAATACCAGAGGCAGTTTTATAGTTATTAGATTCTACTGCATGCCACTCTACTGTCTGAAAATAGTTTACAAAGTGTTTTCACTTTCATTATATTCATTTGATCCTCATACTTGGCTGTCATAGTAGGTATTTTTCTGATTTTTAGAAGAGGAAGTTAAGACTGACTTATCTGAGACTCTCGAAGCTTCTAAGTTTGGGATCAGGCTTTTAATTTTGTATTATTTACACTATATAATAAACATGTTAGGCTCTTTGGACGTTTTCTTCTAAATGCCATTAAGAATTATTTTAAAGAAAACAAATTCTCTAACAGTAAGTAAAAATTATAAGAATTTTTATTAGTCTGTCACTAAAGTATTTTTGGCCCCTTGTGTTGGATAGTAGACTTATTAAAAGCCTGAATAAGAGTATGCTCCTTATGTTGCTTCCAAATAAAAATATAGATTTAGAATTTTTAAAAGTAGATATGAGAAGTCTTACACTTTGTACCAGAAGAAACTGTGATAGAATTTGTTACTATATTTTGGCCCGAGGAAGTCTTTCCAAATATGATAAAATGCAGAAGTCATAAAGGAGAAGTTTGATTAATATAACTACACAAAAATCACCACTGTAAGCAAAGTCAAAACGATAAACTAAGAAAAGTATTGCTATTCATGTGACACAAGGGTAATTTTTCTTATGTAGAGCTTTAACAAATCTGGAAGAAGAGATTAATTCCAACAAGACTAAAGGAAATGTATATACTTTTCATATCAAAAGAAATGTAAATTACTCAAATATATGAAAAGTACTCATTCATTAAGCACATAAGGTGCAGAATTTCACCAGTTAGATTGGGAAAGCTAAACAATTTCTGCACTCATTGTGCTGGCAAAGGTGTGAGGAAATTGCAGTCTCATGCATCACTGGTGGAACTACAAGTGTGTACAGGCTTTGTGAAGCGGGATTTGGTATTGTCTGCCAGAATTACAGAAGCACATATTCTTTGACTTAGCAGTTCTGATTCTAGCAACTTAATCTATGGATACACTTGTAGATATGCAAAAGAGTTCATATGCAAGATCACTCATTGTAACGTTGTTTTAACAGTTACTGGAGATTTAAACTCACTTCATACCTCTAATTTGGTCCTCATTTTTATCCTTAGGAGTAATTTGTCTTCTCTCTCTTTTTTCCCTTAACCAGTGTTGAGTTTTGCTCCTGAATCATCTCATAGTACTATGTGAAAAATAGAGTCAGCCAGTAGTTGTTAGTTTGTTTTTTTTAACTTTTTATTTTATATTGGCTTCCCTGGGAGCTCAGTGGGTAAAGAATCTGCCTGCAGTGCAGGAGACTAGGGTTTGATTCCTGAGTCGGGAAGATCCCTTGGAGAAGGAAATGGCAATTCACTCCAGCATTCTTGCCTGGAAAATCCCCCATGAATGGAGGAGCCTGGTGGGCTGCCGTTTATGGGGGCGCAAGAGTTGGACATGACATAGCGACTGAACCACTTATATTGGAGCTAATTAACAATGTTGTGGTAGTTTCAGGTGGGCAGCTATACATACACATGAATCCATTCTCTCCCAAACTCCCCTCCCAGTGGTTGTTATCAGTAGAAATCTACTCTGGCAGAAAAGGAATTTATTCAGAAAGAATATTGGGTAAGCTAAAGTTATCAGCCAGGTAGCTGCAGAACTTGGCTTGGAAAATGGCGGTTAAGATCCAAGAGCAAAGTCTATATAATATGAATTCTTTGAAAATTTTTATAACTTCTTTGAGACCTAGTGTGTTTTTAATTGTTCCTTGTTGCTTTAAGGAATATATACTTTGTTCTTTGAATTCATAAATACATAATCAAGTTTGTTAATTTTATTGTTCAGTTTTTCTGTATTTTTATTACCTTTGCTCTGCCTGATCTGTTTTTAATTGGGATATGTTAAAATTTTTTACTATAATTTTGGATTTATTAGTTTCTCTTATAGTCTTATTGTTTTGTTCTGTGGTAGGTTCATACAAGTTCATAATTATTGTATCTTCTTGATGAGTTCATTTTTTCATCATATATAGTTTCCGTCTTTATACCTTAATTCTTTTTCTCTTAATTTTGCTATGTGCTAGTTCTGTGGTCTTGGGGAAGTCATTAACCCCTCATTTTCCTTACTGTAAAATGGTTATAATACCTGCTTTACAAAGTTTCTGTGAAGATCCACTGAGAAAATGTATATGAAATATTGTTCAGGAATAAGTTCTTCATAAATGGGTTAAAAATATTTTTCCTTTTTTTATCTTAAGGGTTTTGCTTTTGTCTTCCTTTTCCACTGCTCTTTTAGAGCACCTGCTTTTGAATACTATTTGCCTATAATTAGAAATGTTCTTAAGAGATATGATTAAAATAGTCATCAGGAGTTTATTTTTTAAGTGGATGAAGGTGATGGAATGTTTTCCTCCCAAGCCCTGGGCCTCTCCTGTTTGGTACAGCTTTAAGTTCCTGTTTTCTGCATCTGCATTAGGTCCAGTGTTTCTCTCTAAGAATCTTCCACATTTCTCTGGTGTAAGTGAGTCTTTCTAAAGTAGTTGAGACAACTGAAAAAGGACGAAAGTCACCTTTTTGAGAAGCCCACTTTTCTACAACAGATATTATCAACCTGAATGGATGTAGAGTTATTAGTAAGTCTTAAATACCATGTTTAAGTCACTGAATATATACATGGGGGTGTATAGAAGTGTCATGTACATGTAAGAAGGCTGAAGTGTGTGTTTTCTCCTTCCTTTTTGTAGCATTTAGGACTTATCTTTTATTTGTTCCTAAGTTGGATTTTTATTTTTTATATAACCAGTGTGTATTGTGTGCCTCTTGTGGGCCTGGAATCTCGGATTTAAAACTATATATAGAGAAGAGAAGAACACAGAATTTCACCTGAGAAAGCAACATAAAAGGTTTAGAAATATGTGGCCTATATATTGTAATTAGGTAGTCAAGAGTTGAGAGAGACAGTGGTTTAGGAACATGAAGTTATGACCAGTCTCTGGAAGACCTTCAGTGACATTGAAGAGTTTTGACTTTATATTCTATAGGCTGATCAAAACCGCTGAAAGCTTTGAGGATAAAAAAAAAAATCAGGGTATTTACTGAAAATATTTATAGGTTGTAATCTGTTGGCAGTGTTAAAAAAGAAGTAGAAACAGTATGAGTAAAACTTTAGCTTATTTAAAATGTCACTTGGTAATATTTAACTGAGAACTTTAGAAAAAAAATTAAGTAAATAACTTTTGGCTGTGCCAGTGGCACAGTGTCTGGGATCTTAGTTTCTGGGTCAGGAGTCAAACCTGCGCCTACTTCAGTGAAAGCACAGAGTCTTACTGGACTGACAGGGAAGTCCCGAACTAAGAGCTTTAAATATAGTTTTCCTTGGGGTCTTTTACCATGTTACTTTTATCAGTGAGACCCTTCAGACCACTCTGTGTACTATTTTTTTCCTTCCATCTTATGTTTATTTTCCTTCATAGCCCTTAGTACCATCAGCGGTATTATACACACACACTTGTCTTTTCCCTCCACAATTTTGTAAGCTCCATGATAGCAAGGACTTTATTGTTTCAGTGCTTCTCCTCAGTGCTTAGGACTGTGCCTGGTTTATACCCTTTAATAAATATTGGTTAAATGAATGAATGAATTTTCAAATTGTGGGAAGATGACCACAATTTTTATGTGGTTTATGATGTAGGAGAAGATCTTGGTTCCTTCTTAGAAAGTTCTGTTAAAAAGTGTTTTCTTTTCTCATTTCTCCAGAGTTTATATTCAGAGCACCAGTCAAATTAAGCAAGCCTGGGGAATTTCGTGAGGAATATGAAAGCATGAGAAAGGTATAGTATACATATTATTATGCCATTCATTTTCTTAAAATAAATTGGAATAATGACATTAAAGAGTACTTAGTGGAAGTTTAGATTTAATAGAGAATTTTAAAATTGATAACGTAGAACCTGTCTGCATTATAGGAAACAGATGAAAATGTAGCTCACAGAGCGTATCATACACCTGCCACAATAACTGGCCACCAGGAGAGGTGTTCTTGGCATTTAAATGTAAGTTAAAAGCTAACATTTAACCTTTAATAATAATAGCTTATATTATTTTTCATTATCTTATAAGGTTACTGTAATTACATGTGTTCTGTAAGAACTGTAACTTAGACTGATAAAGGGGTAGTGGAATAATTTTCTAGTTAGAGAACATTTACTATCGGGAAAGCTTTCAGCTGTGTCCACATCATCTTATTTTTGATGTTTTCAAGCTAATAATCTGGGAATCATTTGGAAAATTAAGACTTCAAAAAGTCTGGTTATAAGAACTATTTGTATTATTTGTATTATTGTAAGATTTGTATTATTCTTCCCCAGGCTTCTCCCTGAATCACCATCCCTTACCTAAGATCATAATGGTTAGATAATCACTCTACATATAAATGTTTAATATTTTGTAAAGACAGATAACCCACTCAATCTAAATCGGACATCATCATAAAGCAGAGGCAAGACAATAACATTATTGTGGCATTTTAGACTGAATGAAAGGTCATGTTAAAGAGAAAGAGAAGAGAAAAAAGACTGTGCTTAATTACTATATATTTGATCTTTTCTTTTAAATGAGAGTGTCAAATGTTGACGTGGACCCACTTGCTCCTTTTATATTAGAGTTGTGAGTTTTTTGTTTTTCCTTTAAAATCAGTTACAAAGCTTTTTTCTACATAGAAAGTAATTGTTCTCAGGGGCTACATGAAGAGAACCACAGATTTCTTTTAAATAAGATTCCAGAGTATGCAGATATTTCGTTTTAATGTAGCTTTTTAGAAATTTGGAGAATATAGAAATCTTAAAGCTATCAACTTGAATATAATGAGAAAATAAGGACTCAGAGGTAGAAAAAAGAAGTAAAGCAGAAGGCATAGTAAGTGTAGAGATTTTTTATAAACCTTCAGTTCAGTTCAGTTCAGTTGCTCAGTCGTGTCCGACTCTTTGTGACCCCAAGAATTGCAGCACGCCAGGCCTCCCTGTCCATTACCATCTCCCAGAGTTCACTCAGACTCACGTCCATCAAGTCCGTGATGCCATCCAGCCATCGCATCCTTGGTCATCCCCTTCCCCTGCCCCCAATCAGAGTCTTTTCCAGTGAGTCAACTCTTCTCATGAGGTGGCCAAAGTACTGGAGTTTCAGCTTTAGCATCATTCTTTCCAAAGAAATCCCAGGGTTGATCTCCTCCAGAATGGACTGGTTGGATCTCCTTGCAGTCCAAGGGACGCTCAAGAGTCTTCTCTAACGCCACAGTTCAAAAGCATCAATTCTTCGGCACTCAGCCTTCTTCACAGTCCAACTCTCACATCCATACATGACCACAGGAAAAACCATAGCCTTGACTAGATGGACCTTTGTTGGCAAAGTAATGTCTTTGCTTTTGAATATGCTTTCTAGGTTGGTCATAACTTTTCTTCCAAGGAGTAGGTGTCTTTTAATCTCATGGCTGCAGTCACCATCTGCAGTGATTTTGGAGCCCCCCAAAATAAAGTCTGACACTGTTTCCACTGTTTCCCCATCTATTTCCCATGAAGTGATGGGACTGGATGCCATGATCTTCATTTTCTGAATGTTGAGTTTTAAGCCAACTTTTTCACTCTCCTCTTTCACTTTCATCAAGAGGCTTTTTAGCTCCTCTTCACTTTCTGCCATAAGGGTGGTGTCAGAGAAACAAACTTTAGGGAACTATCTTTTTGTTCCTGTTAGGAGGGAGGGACAGAAAAAATAGTTTTAAAAGTGACTGATAGCATAATCTTGTTGAGTGAAGCCATGACAATCTCATTCTGTATAAACTGGATTGGAATTGAAAAACAGTCACCTATGTCTTTGTGTTGAATAAATTTAGCCATAGAGTCTCCCTGTCCCCCTTCCCCAAGTGCCCAAGTTATCCTTCACCCATTGTATTATCTGGAAAATGGAAATCCAAATTGTAGAACCAAATTATAGCAGATATGCCACCATTGTGGCATATCCATACAGCAGAATATTATTCAGCAACAAAAGGGGATGGGACACTGACACGTGCTACCAAATTGATGAACCTGGAAAAGATGCTCAGTGAAAGAAATCAGATGAAGGAAACCACATATTGTATGTTTCTATTAATAGAAAATGTATAGAATAGACAAAAGTATAGAGACAGTAGATTAATGGTTGATTGAGTAGAGGTGGGAATGGGGGTTAACAGTAAATGGGCATGAATGATTTTATTGCAGTGATAAAGGTTTCTAAAACTGATCTATGGTATGTTCCACAACTTGGTAAATTTACTAAAAATCATTGAATTATATATTTGAAATGCTTGAATTATATAACATGTAAAAATATGCCTCCATAAAGTAAAAAAATTAAGATACTAGACATTTGGATGGAGAACTTGATAAAAAAAGATGTCTTTTAGAATGCTTATTTTCTGAAACAAATATATAATTATCTAGATGAATCCCTAGGGAAGGGAGATACTTAAAAGTTTTTACTGAGCAAGTGATGGAAATTAGTTCTATACAACTCATTACTAATTTGATGTATAATACACTTTGCTTAGTATACTTTATTATTTTGTTTAAATGACAGTAAAAACCTTTATAAAGGCTATAAAAAAGTTATCAGGAAGTTTTATTCCCCTGATTCTAGGTCTTTTAAAAGATGTTTGCTTGCTAATCATGGATCTTTCTACCCATGGTGTAGTGTTATGCTTACTGAGATTACTATGAGTGTCTAAATTTTATGATTCTATAAATAGGTTTATATTTCTAAATATGTTTAAAATTTTCTTCCTGTCACGTGTTATAGCTAATTTTGTCTTTTTAATGCAAAAATATGCAGAGCAAACTGTGAAAGTTCTTCTTTTTTTTATTTTCCACTCTCTTCCCCAGAGATAACTAGTATAAACAGTTTAGTGTAAATCCTAGATTTTTAATGTACTTACACACACACACTTACATATGCTTTAGTCTTTTTCAGTATAAATGAGATCATGATGTATATTCATTTATTCAGCAAATATTTATTATGTCCTTACTGTGTGCCAGGTGCTAGGGATATGATGCTGAAAAAGACACCCAATGTTCTTGCTGTCAGGGAGATTCCATTCTAGTGGGAAAGATGAACAGTAAATAAGCAAAAAAGTATTTAATATATATTAATAAAGCAAGGTAGGAAGAGTTAACAGGGGAGTGGAGGGGAAACTTGAGACACAAAATGACTGTTTTTAATACAGGGATCAGAGGAAATGTCAGAGAAGGCAACATTTGAGTTTCTACCTGGAAGAGGTGAGGGAGCAAGCCAAGTACAGTTGTGAGGAGAGAGCATTCCTGGCAAAGGAAACAGCAAACACACAGGCCCTGAGATGGAAACAGGTTTTCCTTTTAAAGGAACACCTTGGCTGGAATGGTAGAGTGTCTGTCTACAATGCAGGAGACCGGGGTTCGATTCCTGGGTTGGAAAGATCCCCTGGAGAAGGAAATGGCAGTCCACTCCAGCACTCTTGCTTGGAAAATCCCATGGACAGAGGAGCCTGATAGGCTACAGTCCATGGAGTCGCAAAGAGTCGGACACGATTGAGTGACTTCACTTCACTTGGCTGGAACTGAGTGTACAAGTTGTGGATGGAAGTGCGGTATGGGGATTTGGTATGATGTGAGTTGCACGAGAGAGGAGGGCCATATCAGAGACAGCCTAGTTGCCTGGTAAGGACCCTAAGTTTAAGTGTGATGGGAAGCCAGTAATATGATCTTACTTATATCTGCCTGCAATGCAGGAGACCCCAGTTCGATTCCTGGGTCAGAAAGATCCACTTGAGAAGAGATAGGCTACCCACTCCAATATTCTTGGGCTTCCCTTGTGGCTCAGCTGGTAAATAAGCCGCCTGCAATGGTGGAGACCAGGGTTCTATCCCTCAGTTGGGAAGATACCCTGGAGAAGGGAAAGGCTACCCATTCCAGTATTCTGGCCTGGAGAATCCTGTGGACCAGTCCATGGGGTCACAAAGAGTTGGACATGACTTTCACTTTCATACTTTTAAAAGGTCTCTATTTGCCTTCTGGGGAATAAACTGTAATGGGCCTAGGAATTAGGAATTGTACTTACTATCAATAGTAGAGACTCCAGTATTCTTGGGCTTTCCTGGTGGCTCAGATGGTAAAGAATTCACCTGCAGTGCAGGAGACCTGGGTTCGATCCCTGGGTCGGGAAGATTCCCTGGAGGAGGAATTGGCAACCCACTCCAGTATTCTTGCCTGGAGAATCCCATGGACTGAGAAGCCTGGCAGGCTGCAGTCCATGGGGTCACAAAGAGTAAGAGACAACTGAGCAACTAAGCAGAGCAGTAGAGACCCCAACATAATGACTCAAATAAATTAGGAGTTTTATTTTTTCAAGTAACAAAAAAGCTATAGGTAAACTGTCCAGGACTGATAGGCAGCTCTAGGACATCAGAGGTTCAGGGTCCTTTTGTTTTTCTGTTTAGGCATCTTTTAGTGTGCCTGTCTCCTTGTGGTGTGAGATGGTTGATCCTTCTCTAGAATTCCGTCTAGACAAGGTAAGGCAGAAGGGCATATGTCAGCTGAATTTGGTCCTTTAAAGAGCTTTCTCCAAAGCCCTCCCCACCCCAGTGACTTTGCCTATATTTTGTAGTTTAGTATCACAGACTCCCTGTGGCTGTCAGGAAAGCTGGGAAACATAGTGTTTTAGCTGGGTACATTAGCTTCCTCAGTAAAATTAGGATTCTTTTAGTAAGAAATGAAAAAATGAATACTGAATAGGCAGCTAGCTATCTCTGCCTCATGGGACAAAAATGGAAATAAGAACAGTTAGAACACGGAGTAAGCAATGGGTTGGGTTTAGCCAGAATTAGTAAGTATGCTAAGAAGTATGACAGAGGGAATGATGCAGTGGACCTGAAGGTGTATACAAGGAAGTTGTAATTTTGGACTGTGGTTATTTTAAGAAGGTTGTTTGAGGAAGGAATTGAGAACATGAGGGGCGTGGTAGACAGAGTGGTAGAGTTGGTGGAATGGAAGTTTTGATGGTGATAAAGAATTATGAAAGTAGGGTGACTAGCATATTAGTAAAGCTGGACACCTAGAAGTGGCGGTCTAAATGTGAGAGGCTTAAATGGGGTGCTGAGAGGTGGTTTTAGTTATTGAACATGACGGTTTGGGGTATGATTACGGGAGGAGGTAACTGAAATAGGCTGGAAGAAAAGATTTATCTAGAAGGAAGTGAAGAACCTGAGAGAAAATACTGCTATTGAAATCTTCAGGAATGATCACTGAAGTAGCTGGGCAGAAACTTTGGTGCTGAGGTTTTCTGTGAATAAGGGGAGTTGACAGGCAAAGTAGGTGACTACCACAGAGAAGGGTTGTGAGTATAACAGTCTAATGGTAAAGACTTCAAAGAACCTAGGAGTTTTGAGGAAAGATATGCTCTATTCTGTAGCCAGTTTCTTTCTTTCTTTTTTTTTTTTCTCACGGTATGTTTTTTTTGTATGTGTGGATGGGAAGCAAGTGCTTTCATGTAGGTACTTTTTTCACACCGAATGATATTTCATGGTGTGGATGAGGCGTACGTAATTCATTTAACCACTAATCATTTAAATTGTTTCCCATTTTCCCCAATTTTGAAGAGATGTTGCATTAAACATGTATGAATATATCTGAGCAAATGTTAAGTTAGATTTTCCTAGAAGTGAAAGTGTGGGTCAAGTGATATATACACTTTGTATTTTGGTGGATATTAAAAAGACTTTTTCAACCTAACTCTCTCATCAACAGTAAAAGAGAGTCCCTTTTCATTATTTTTAATATTTTGCTATCTCCTAAATAAAATGCCTCATTGTTTTCATTTACATTTCCTGAATTACTAGAGAGAAGGAGCACCTTGTGCTTACTGGGCATTTCTTTTTGTGAGTGTGTGAAATGCTTATTTAGCAATTTCACACCTTTAAGTGCAAAAACTAGTTCCATCTTCTGCATATTTGTGATCTTGTTTGCTAATGGCATGCTATTTTTTCTGTACTTTTATAGATATGTTCCATTAAAGAGAAGTTTCCTGACATTTCATATTGTGTTAAGCAGAAGGAGAATATTAGAATGTGCTCAGCCCTCCATCTTGTTGCATTGATTGGGGAAAGAATTTTGTTATCCCTGTGTTGGGAGCTTCCCCTGGAAGAGGGCATGGCAACCCACTCCAGTATTCTTGTGTGGAGAATCCCATGGACAGAGGAGCCTGGCAGGTTACAGTCCTTCGGATTGCGAAGAGTGTGATCCTACTAAAGTGAATGAGCACAGGGGAAAGATTAAGGAAGCACCAAGAGGCCAGAAGGTCCTACAACTCTCACAAATTATTTCTGTAGTCTACTATCATTGGATGGTAGACCATTTTACCAATTTAGATAAGAAAATGAGACAATTATGGACGCACAAGCTTCTAATTTGTAAAGTGCCACTGGGACTACTGTGCCAGCATCATCTGTGGGTAGTGAGGCACTGTACGTGTGAGGGGTGGGTACTGTAGGAGGTCATGGTGACTTGCAGGGTTCTGCACTTCATGTTCAAAGTGGAAAACCATTTCCTAATGGCATTTCTATCGTGATGTCCTGGGAATGAAGGCCTTAATGATGGGAAATGAAGTAAAACGATGGGTGGATTTGGACCTGAGGCTGATCATTTTGTTGTAGAACTGACTTACAGTTAGGGCATCGGAGACTAAAAACTTGACAATGACTTCATGATTATCACACTTGCTTCTAGCCAGTTCAGTTCAGTCGCTCAGCCTTGTATGACTCTTTGTGACCCCATGAACTGCAGCATGCCAGGCCTCCCTGTCCATCACCAACTCCTGGAGTTTACTCAAACTCATATCCATTGAGTCGGTGATGCCATCCAACCATCTCATCCTCTGTCGGCCCCTTCTCCTCCCGCCTTCCGTCTTTCCCACCGTCAGGGTCTTTCCCAATTAGTTAGTTCTTTACATCAGGTGGCCAAAATATTGGGAGTTTCAGCTTTAGCATCAGTCCTTCCAATGAATATTCACAACTGATTTCCTTTAGGATGGACTGGTTGGATCTCCTTGCAGTCCAAGGGACTCTCAAGAGTCTTCTCCAACACCACAGTTCAAAAGCATNGGCCTCCCTGTCCATCACCAACTCCTGGAGTTTACTCAAACTCATATCCATTGAGTCGGTGATGCCATCCAACCATCTCATCCTCTGTCGGCCCCTTCTCCTCCCGCCTTCCGTCTTTCCCACCGTCAGGGTCTTTCCCAATTAGTTAGTTCTTTACATCAGGTGGCCAAAATATTGGGAGTTTCAGCTTTAGCATCAGTCCTTCCAATGAATATTCACAACTGATTTCCTTTAGGATGGACTGGTTGGATCTCCTTGCAATCCAAGGGACTCTCAAGAGTCTTCTCCAACACCACAGTTCAAAAGCATCAGTTCTTCAGTGCTCAGCTTTCTGTATAGTCCAACTCTCACATCCATACATGACGACTGGAAAAACCATAGCTTTGACTATATGGACCTTTGTTGGCAAAGTAATGTCTCTGCCTTTTAATATGCTGTCTAGGTTGGTCATAACTTTCCTTCCAAGGAGCAAGTGTCTTTTAATTTCATGGCTGCAGTCACCATCTGCAGTGATTTTGGAGCCTAAGGAAATAGTCTGGCACTGTTTCAATTGTTTCCCCATCTATTTGCCATGAAGTGATGGAACTGGATTTCATGATCTTAGTTTTCTGAATGTTGAGTTTTAAGCCAACTTTTTCACTCTTCTAGCCAGGCCGTCAACAATGTCAGGAAGCTGGAGTGGCCACTCAATGAGGTTGCAGAAGGTGTTTTTGAAACCAAAGCCCCTGGAGGATATAAATTCTGTTTGCAGAACTGCAGTCCACCACAGACAGATCCTATATTAAAAGTAACTCTACCAGAGTCTGATCTTGAGAAGTCCTTTGGCTACTGGTATAATTTAGTAGGAATGAAACTTTATGAAAAAGATGAAAAGAAGCAGAGGACTTTGTTGGGCTCTGCTGATAACCAGTGTAAGCTGGAGCTATAGGACATCTAGGAGGCAGTGATCTTGCAGCAGCTTTTGGACAGATTGCCTTTTCTTGCCCCTATAAAGAGGAAGACTTGATAAAATGGGAGAACCAGGGGATTCTGACTCCCCTTGTGAGTCTGGACACTCTAGGGAAAGGAAAAGTGCAAGTGATCATTCTGCCTGACCCTGATGGACATGAAATTTGCTTTGTGGGAGATGAAGCATTTTGAACACTCTAAAAGATGGATCCAGAGAGAAGCAGATTATTGGATGATGCAATGGCAGAAGATGAAAGTGATGAATGGTTTGCTTCGCAAAATAAAACAAGGCTTCAGGTTAACTGAAGACATCATGTGTAACAAGCATTAGTGTTTCCTGTTTCAACACTTGTGAGGCCTAATGCATGCATTATGTGATAAATGCTCTCATAACTTGGTTGTTTCCTGCACGGCTAGAGAGGCTGGGGTGGTAAAGATCTGTGTATTTTAATCTTTGAAAGGTCTGATATATTTAGAAAAATCCCATCATTATTAGTCCATTTAGAGGAGAACTCTCACTGTCATCCTTGCCATTACTTCAAGGGCACACTCTATATATGACTGTATTACATTAGTAATAAATTCTTCTCTAGCCTGAGACAGATGTATGGAACATTACTTTTGGTTGGGGGAATTTTGATAAGCTTGTAACTTTAATGAGAGCAGTTACATCCAGATTTTTTTTAAAGTGCCATTGAACAGCACTCTTCCCACGAGCCCTGTGTTCATGACACCACTGCATTGATTATCTTTTACTGTGGAATTGAGAGATGCTCCCCCAAAACATGGGGACTGCTGTGGTCACCAAAATAGGTATAGTTTGTATTGCAGGAAATATTTGTTGGGAGACCTCTTAATTGATTAGTCTAATCACATCTTTCATTTCAGTCACATTCTTACAGAGTATAAGCCTCATACAAAGAACTTTGTCATTTTTGGTCAGGGCTATATCCTTAGCTCTAAAAGCAGTTCCTAAAACATAGATTCTCATGTGCTGTAAATGTTTGTGGAATTAAACTTACTGCATACAGTCCCTATGTCTAGTACTTAAAGTGGGAGAGGAGATATCAAGGATGAATAGGGCACGGTTCCAAATTGAAAGAAGTTCATATGTGTTTTATTCTAAACTCTTAAGTATGGCTAGTTAACATTTGAAGTACTATTAATAATAGGGATAAATACTCTGGGGTAGTTACTTAGCATTTGAAAGACAGTAATCAGAACTTTCTCTACAGAGGCTTCTATAAGCCCTTTAGTTATTTCTGCAATCATCCAATGCCTGAGGTTTGTTGACTAGCATAATAAATATTATAAATGTTTTCTAAATTTTTAATTTTTATAATTTTTAAACAAATATAAAAAGGTCAATAAAATGAATACCTGTATACCCATCACTCATATTTTGCAATTATGAAGATAAATAATTTTTCATGGTAAAATGGGCATTATTCATGACATGATTAGCTACAAATATTCTGTAGGCATCTCCACCCTTGATGAACAGGATTGAAGAATCTAGTGAGCTCAACAGCCTGTTCCTTCAGTGGAGCCTTGCCCTATGGCTAGGAATTCCATTTGCTTTTGTGTTTAGCTGTCAGACAATTCAATTATTTGATTCTAACCAGAAGATTAGTTGAAGCCTCCTGCTAGATGATGGCCTTGAGTGAACCTGTCATACAGGTTATTTATTTATATCTAAAAGGATACAATGCTAACTGGAACTTAATGATACTTACATAGTAAGTTATATGACACACAAAAAAACTTTTAAGTGCTGTGAGATATATATGATATAAAATTTGTCATTTTAACCAATTTAGGTATGCAATTCATTGGCCTTGAGTATACATTCATAGTGTTGTGCAATCATCACTGTTCTTTCTCCAAAATATTTTTATCACTCCAAACAGAAACTCTGTACCCATTAATCGATATCGCCCCATTCCGTCATACCCCCCAACCCCCGTTAACCTCTCACCTACTTTCTCTTTCTACAAATTTGCCTATTCTAGATATGTAAGTGGAATCATATCATATTTGTCCTTTTGTGGCCTTTCTTATTTCACACAGCATGCTTTCAAGGTTCATTCACACTGTAGCATGTTTAAGTAGTTCATTCCTTTTTATGGCTGGATATTCCGTTTTGTCAAGGCTATGGTCTTCCCAGTGGTCACGTATAGTTCTGAGAACTGGGCTGTAAAGAAGATAGAGCGTCAGAGAATTGGTACCTTCGAACTGTGGTGCTAGACAAGACTCCTGAAACTCTTGGAGAGCGTGGAGATCAAACCAGTCAATCTTAAGGAAAATCAACCCTGAATACTCGTTGGAAGGACTGATATTGAAGCTGAAGCTCCAGTGTTTTGTTCATCTGATGTGTACAGATGACTCATTGGAAAAGTCCCTGCTGCTGGAAAGGATTGAGGGCAGAACAAGAAGAGGGCATCAGAGGATCAATGGCTGGATGGTATGACTGATGCAATGGACGTGAACTTGGGCAAACTTTGGGAGATGTTGAGGGACAGGGAGGTCTGGCGTTCTGCAGTCCACGGGGTTCCAGAGAGTCGGACATGACTGGGTGACTGAACAACAACGTTTCACTATGTTAATCCTTTTATCTCCTGATGGACTCTTGAGTTCTCATTTTTTGGCTGTTGTGAGTAATGCTTCATAAACATTGGAATACAAGTGTCCGTTTGACTCCCTCTTTTATTTTGGGTATATAATTAGGAGTGGAATTGCCAGGTCAAGGGAATCATTAAACTGTTTTCTACAGCAGCTGTACAATTTTACATTCTTACCAACAATGTGTGAGGGCCCCAATTATTCACGTTCTTGTTAGCACTTGTTATTTTCTGATTTTTTAAAAAAATACCCATTCTAGTGGGTATCTCATTAGGTTTTGATTTGCATTTCCCTAATGAATATGATGTTGAGCCTTTTTTCATGTCCTTATTGATAACTTTGTGTTTTCTTCTTTGGAGAAATGTTTGTTCAGGTCTTTCTGCTCAATTTTGAGTTGGGTTTTTGTTGTTGAGTTGTAAGGTTTTTTTTAAAATGTATTCTGAATATTAAGTCCTTATCAGATACATGATTTGTAAATATTTTGTCTCACTGTATAGATTGTCTTTTCACTTTTTTGTTAGTATCCTTTGCACAAAAGTTTTTAGTTATGATGAAGTCCAATTAATGCTTTTTCTTTTTGGTCTAAATTTTTTAATGCTTTTCTGTTTCACTTTTTCACTCAGCATAGTAATTCCAAGATTCATTCAGCTAGTAACATGTATCAGTAATTTATTCTTTCTTATTATAGAATAGTATTTCATTGTACATGTCACAGTTTGTTTGTTTGTTTGCCTCTTAATAGACATTTGGGTTGTTTTCAGTTCTTAGCTATTACAAACAAAGCTACTGTGACTGTTCATTTGCAAGTTTTTGTACAAAACAATTTTTTTTTTCTCTTAAGTGAGTACTTGACTTGAGATGGCTGGATCATATGGTATGTATGCTTCCTTTTCTAAGAAACTGCCAAACATTTCCAAAGTGGTTTTCCCATTTTAATTCTTACCAGTAGTGTATGAATGTTTTGGTTTCTCTCAGTCTTTGCCAACATTTGGTAGTGATAGTCTTTTTAATTATCGCAATTCTAGTTGTTATGTAGTGGTATCTCATTGTGGTTTTAATTTGAACTGTGTGTTGGAGAAGTCTTGAGAGTCCCTTGGACTGCAAGGAGATCCAACCGATCCATTCTGAAGGAGATCAACCCTGGGATTTCTTTGGAAGGAATGATGCTAAAGCTGAAACTCCAGTACTTTGGCCAACTCATGCGAAGAGTTGACTCATTGGAAAAGACTCTGATACTGGGAGGGATTGGAGGCAGGAGGAGAAGGGGATGACAAAGGATGAGATGGCTGGATGGCATCACTGACTCGATGGACATGAGTTCTGAGTGAACTCTGGGAGGTGGTGATGAACAAGGAGGCCTGGCATGCTGCGATTCATGGGGTTGCAAAGAGTCGGACATGACTGAGCGACTGAACTGAACTGAAGAAAGGCAGTGCCAAAGAATGCTCAAACTACCGCAAAATTGCACTCAGTTCACTTTTGCTTTTCACTTTCATGTATTGGAGAAGGAAATGGCAATCCACTCCAGTGTTCTTACCTGGAGAATCCCAGGGACAGAGGAGCCCAGTGGGCTGCCGTCTGTGGGGTCACACAGAATCAGACAGGACTGAAGTGACTTAGCAGCAGCAGCACCACATGCTAGTAAAGTAATGCTTAAAATTCTCCAAGCCAGGCTTCAGCAATACGTGAACCGTGACTTCCAGATGTTCAAGCTGGTTTTAGAAAAGGCAGAGGAACCAGAGATCAAATTGCCAACATCCGCTGGATCATGGAAAAAGCAAGAGAGTTCCAGAAAACATCTATTTTTGCTTTATTGACTATGCCAAAGTCTTTGACTGTGTGGATCATGATAAACTGTGGAAAATTCTGAAAGAGATGGGCATACCAGACCACCTGACCTGCCTCTTGAGAAACCTGTATGCAGGTCAGGAAGCAACAGTTAGAACTGGACATGGAGCAACAGACTGGTTCCAAATAGGAAAAGGAGTACATCAAGCCTGTGTATTTTCACCCTGCTTATTTAACTTCTATGCAGAGTACATCATGAGAAATGCTGGGCTGGAGGAAGCACAACCTGGAATCAAGATTGCGGGAGAAATATCAATAACCTCAGATATGCAGATGACACCACCCTTATGGTAGAAAGTGAAGAAGAACTAAAGAGCCTCTTGATGAAAGTGAGAGAGGAGAGTGAAAAGGTTGGCTTAAAGCTCAACATTCAGAAAACGAAAATCATGGCATCTGGTCCCATTGCTTCATGGCAAATAGATGAGGAAACAGTGGAAACAGTTTCTTGACTTTATTTTTCTGAGCTCCATAATCTCAGCAGATAGTGATTGCAGCCATGAAATTAAAAGACACTTACTCCTTGGAAGGAAAGTCATGACCAACCTAGACAGCATATTAAAAAGCAGAGGCATTACTTTGTCAACAAAGGTCCATCTAGTCAAAACCACTGGCTTTTCCAGTGGTCATGTATGGATGTGAGAGTTGGACTGTGAAGAAAGCTGAGCACTGAAGAATTGTTGCTTTTGAATTGTGGTGTCGGAGAAGACTCTTGAGAGTCCCTCAGACTGCAAGGAGATCCAACCAGTCCATTCTAAAGAAGATTGGTCTTGGGTGTTCTTTGGAAGGACTGATGCTAAAGCTGAAACTCCAGTACTTTGGCCACCTGAAGGGAAGAGCTGCCTCATTGGAAAAGACCCTGATACTGGGAAAGATTGAGGGCATGAGGAGAAGGGGACGACAGAGGATGAGATGGTTGGATGGCATCACTGACTCGATGGACATGGGTTTGGGTGAACTCGGGAAGTTGGTGATGGACAGGGAGGCCTGGCGTGCTACGGTTCATGAGGTCGCAAAGAGTCGGACACGACTGAGTGACTGAACTTAACTAATGACTAGTAATGTTGAGCATCTTTTCCTGTGTTTATTTGTATTTTCTTACTGTCGAATTTGGAAAGATTTTTGAATACAAGTCTTATCAGGTATATGCTTTGTAAATATTTTTCTCCCTGTATCAGTCTTTGCATTTTCTTAGAGCCCTTTGAATGGTAGAAGTTTTTAACTTTCAAAAAGTACACTTTGTACATTTTTTTTTTCCCTTTTGTAGATTTTGCTTTTGGTGTTATATCCAAGAATTCTTTTTCCAAAGTTAACAAAGATTTTCTCCTGTGTTTTCTTCTGGAAGTTTTATAGTTTTAGGCTTTACATTTAGGTCTGTGATCCATTTTGAGTTAATTTTTATATATGTTGTGCATATGGATGTCTCAGTTATTCTGGCACATTTGCTGAAAAGACTATCCTTCTCCATTGGATTGCTTTCTGCACCTTTGTCAAATATTAGTTACCTGCATATTGTGGATTTGTTTCTAAACTCTATATTGTATCTGTATCATTGATCTATTTGTTTATTATTACACCAGTACCATGCCATTTTAGATTATTGTAGCTTTATAGTAAGAAGTTATTTTGGCTTCTTGGGTCACTGTATATCCATCTGAATTTCAGTATTGGCTTGCCAATTTCTACAAAAACACTTGCTGACGTTCTGATTCGGATTGCCTAGAGTCTATAGATCAATTCTCCCTGAATTGATATCTCAGTAATTGAGTCTTCAGACTCATAAACATGATATCCTTCTGTTTATTTAGTTCTTTGTTAGTTTCTCTCAGCAGTGATTTGTGGTTTTCACTTTCCAGCTCTTTTATCAGATTTATCTTAAATATTTCACATTTTTGGATATTACTGTAAGTCGTATTAACAATTCTTGCAAGTATATAAAAATACTATTGTTTCTTACATGATACTTTATCCTACAACTGTGCTAAACTCATTTAGTAGTTTTAGTAGCTTTTTTTGTAGATTCTAGTGAATTTTCTACATGGAGGATCATGTCTGTGAATAATGAATGTTTTTATTGGAGGACTTTTACTACCTGATTTTAAAATGATAGTCATCAAGAGAATATAGTACTGGCATAGGGAAAAGACATAGATCAATGGAATAGAATATAGTCCTGGAATAGACCCCCTCATAAATAGTCAACTGATATTCCTAAGGGCACAGAAATAATTCAGTGGCAAAAGAACAGTCTTTTCAACAGTGATGTTGGAACAGACTTATCCTGTGAATAAGTCAGTCTTGATCTGTATCCCATGGATCATAGACTAAACATAAAAGCTAAAATTATGCAGAAGAAGACCTAGAAGAAAAAAATAGTGCTCTTAGGGTAGGCAAAGATTTACTAGACAAGAACCCCAAAAATCCTAATCACAGAGGAAAAAAATGATATATTGAATTTTATTAAAGTTAAAATCTTCTACGCATTTAGAAAATAAACAAAGCAAATACTGGGAGAAGATATTCTCAAAATACCTAATAGCCGACTTTTATTTAGAATTTTTTTAAAAAAGAAACTTGATTGAAAACAGACACTTCACAAAAGAAGACATGCTACTGAAAATGTGAAAAGATGCTCAACATAGTTAACCAGCAGGGAGATACTCACTAAAATCACATATGGGATATCCCCTACTTTCTCTGGAATAGCTAAAATTAAAAGGCTAAGAATTCCATGTGTCCAAATGAGTGTGAGAATAAGCTGGATTTCTCATGAATTGTTAGTGGGAGTAGATCCTCCCTCCATATCTACAGGGTAATGGTCCCAGAAACCATGTGGATACCAAAATCCATGGATGTTCAAGTCCCTTATGAAAAACAGAGTACACTTGGCCTTTGGCATCTGCAGGTTCAGTGTACACAGGTTCCACCAAAGGCAGATTGATATTTTTAAAACATTTAGTTTTGGTTGCACCAGCTTTTCATGGCTGCACGCAGGCTTTCTCTAGTTGCAGAGAGCTGGGGCTGCTCTCATTGCAGCGCGTGGCCTCCTTACTGCAGTGGTTCCTCTCGTTGCAAAGCACAGGCTCCGGATGCACAGGCTTCGTAGTTGCGGCACAGGCACTCATTAATTGAGGCTCACAGGCTCTAGGTGCGAGCTCAGAAGTTGTGGTGCACGGACTTAGTTGCTCTGCAGCACGTGGAATCTTCCTGGACCAGGGATTGAACCCATGTCCCCCGCATTGGCAGGAGGATTCTTATCCACTGCACTACCAGGGAATTCTGGCAGGTTGATTTTTGATTTTTGATCTGTGGTTGGTTAGACCTACTGATGTGGAACCCATGGATATGGAGGACTGATTGTATCAAATGGTATATCTCCATGGGAAACATTTTGGCAGTTTATAAGTTTAAGCATACACTTAGCTACTTGATGGAAAAGGCACTGGCGACCCACTCCAGGACGCTTGTCTGGAAAATCCCATGGATGGAGGAGCTTGGTAGGCTGCAGTCCATGGAGTCTCGAAGAGTCAGACATGACTAAGTGACTTAACTTTCACTTTTCACTTTCATGAATTGGAGAAGGAAATGGCAACCCACTCCAGTGTTCTTGCCTGGAGAATCCCAGGGATGGAGGAGCCTGGTGGGCTGCCATCTATGGTGTCACACAGAGTCAGACACGACTGACGCGACTTAGCGACAGCAGCAGCAACTACTTGATGGAGCAATTCTATTTGTAGCTGTTTAGACAAGAAAAATAACAACATCTGTTCAGAAAAAGACATGAATGTTCATAGCAGCTATTCATAACAGCTCCAAACTAAATACAACCCACATGTATGATACTTGAATGGATAAACATACTGTGGTATATTTATGCAATGGAATATAACTTATCCATAAAAAGAATATAAGGAATACAGTATTATAATGAACTTAGTAGCATGGATGAATATCAAAAACATGCTGTGAATGAATCTTGACATAAAGGATATATGCTGTATGATTTTATAGTAGGCAAAACTAATCTGTAGTCATAGTTATAAAATTAAGTGTTGCTTACTAGTGGGTTTTTTATTGTTTTTGTTTTGGGGCATGCTGCATGATTTGTGGAATCTTAGTTCCCTGACCAAGGATCAAACTCAGGCCCTTGGCAGTAAAAGTATAGAGTCTAAGCACTGTACTGCCTGGGAATTCTCACTGTTGGGTTTGAGGTGATTTTCTTGGTGGTAAAAATGTTCTGTATCTTGATTAGAGATATGGTTACTTGGATATATAAATTTGTTGAAATTTGTTGAGCTATGCATTCCATATGAGATCATTTTATCATATGTAGGTTATTCCTTAACATAGTTGATTTAAAAAATAAAAAACAATAGCTCAAGGTGGATTGTAGATCTGTATGTGAAATGTCAAAAAATAATTTCTTAAAGATACTATGAGGGCGATGACTGAGTGAGTGTGACTTTGTAGACATGGGGTTCATGCTGGGGATCTTGGGGAAGGGGGGGTGGTGCCTGTGGACCCTCCTTTTCTTGGCAGGGATTCCCGATCTATGTAGTTTATTGAGGTAGAAGGAATGGGCTCTGGCCTCCTTGACATCATGTCTTCAGTACCAGCAGCTTCCAGTCCACTGGTTCTATCCTCAAGCGCCAGGACACAGAGCCAAAAAATAGATACTATTTTTTTTCTTTAAAAAAAAAAATCACTAACGTTAAACTGCATTAAAACCTGAAGCTTCTTGCCTTCAAAAGTCACTACCAAGAGAATGAAAAAGACGAGCTAGTATGAGAGGGGGTGGAAAGTGTGTATGTGTGTTTCTTATATGTATGTATTTTTTTTCTTGAAAAGTGCCACATATCCAAAAAGTATAACTCCTATAAATTATTAGGGGAAATTCCAAATATTTGAAAGGAGAAAGGGCAACAATGTGAATAGGCATGTCATAAAAGAGAATTTCCAAATAGTTGATAAGCACATGAAAAACTGCTCTAGATCTTTAGTCATCAGAGAAATACAAATTGGAGTCATATGCACTGAAATGGCTAAAATAGACAATTCTGAGTGTTAACAAGGTTGAGAGCAACTGTCATTCCTGCTACATTGCAGATTGGGATGGGAGTATAATTTGTACAATTAATTTGGGGAAGCTATGGCAGTGTACCCCTACTTTATGACTAAACAGCTTCTCTTCTAGAATATATCCCACAGGACAGTATATGTATCAGGATACATTTTTAAGAATGGTCATAGTAGTTTATTTGTGAATAAAAACATTAATAGTTACACAAATATCTATAACAATAAAATCATTGAGTTATTTTGTAGTCAAACATTGGAATACTATAAAACAATGAGAAAGAACAAACTACTAAATACACCTACATGGATGAATCTCATAAATGGAATGCTTATTTTTAAATTGGAGAGTAGTTGGTTTACAATGTTGTGTTAGTTTCTGCTATACAAAAAAGTGAAAAAAGTGAATCAGCTATATGTGTACATATATCCCCTTCCTCTTGGATCACAAATGAAACGTTGACTGAAGGAAGAGAGATTCAATACATACATAAAATTCCATTTACATAAAAGTCAAAAACAGGTGAAAGTATGTTTTTGGTGTTTTAAGCTGGGATCATGGATATTTTGGGGTGAGGAGTAGGCACAAGGGGTTCCTGATCTGGGTGGTAGTCACATGGATGTGCTTATTTTGTAGAATTTTTCATGTTTTATGTTTATCATTTGTACACTGTGTGTATAGTGATTTAATTTTTAAAAGTTTATTTTGGGGACTTCCCTGACGGTCCAGTGGTCAAGGCCCCATGCTTCCACTATAGGGTGCGTGGCTTTGATCCCTGGTTGGGGAACTAAGATCCCACATGCATAGCACAGCCTAAAAGAAAAGTTTATTTTAAAAAATTAATGACAAAGATACTTTGAGGAAAAAAATTACATGGTATTCTTGGTAGTGTGGCTGCGAGTGAGGTTACTATATGGAAGTCAATAGTTGTCACTAACAGTATCTAAAAATGGAGGCAGGGAATTCCCTCGTGGTCCAGTGATTAGGACTCACCTCTTCCCCTGCAGGGGGCACAGGTTCCATCCTTGGTCAGGGAGCTAAGATCCCATGAGCTGCCCAGCATGGCCAGTAAATAAATAAACATTTTAAAAAATGGAGGCAGTAAAAAGCATTCCACTTTGCAGAGGTGGGCAGCTTCACTTGGTACCGTCTGAGAGCTCTTGTTTTGGCTCACACTGCTTGTTTCTTGCTTTTAGCTCTAGGGCTCCTCTGTGGTTGCTGTACAGTGCTTACCATGGGAACTTACTGGAGTTGTACAAGCCAGCGTGAGGGATATTTAACATCCAGTGGAGCAAACTTTGGTCAGCAGGAGGTGGGAGTCTATGTATGCACACACACACACACATACATATATATGTATATAATATTTGCTTCCCCATTTCTTACTTCAGATTGAGTCTTGAGCTGCATTTCATACAGTCTCTCACATTGTCCTCTGTAGGACAGCTATTAGGCCAACCACTTTTATTGGCTTGCTGTCTCTTGTTGTACCATTCCATCCTTAATTCCTGCTCCCCAGCAAAGTATTCATGAAAAAGCCTTCTGCTCAGACTCTGACCTGCTCACCTTAACAAATAACTATCTGGCCCAAAATGTCAATAGTACTGAGGTTGGGAAACCCTAATATTTGAAGCCAGTGGTTTGCTTTAAAATCTAAGCTCTTCAGTATTCAAACACAGACTTTAGGAAATAACCACTGAGTGTTAATTTTTGTGTCTGTAAAATGGTAATGATAGGTACAAACAAAGCCCTTGAGGATTAAATAAGGTAAGCTCTATAAACTTCATATCTGAAACATGGAAGAGTTCAATAAACAGCAGCTATCAATACTTCTTTTTTTTTTTCTTTTTAGCCCTCACAGAAAAACTTTATTGGAAAGCAGGGAAAACTACCAAGATATGAATGAAGATGAAAAGTAAAAAAAGTTCAGACATAAAGTGTATGACCTTGGTTTAAGTGGAAATGGAACCCTTTGGTGGTTTGTAGTTAGTGACTTATATTTTCACTTTGTGGCACTGATGCTGCTACAGCTAAGTCGCTTCAGTCGTGTCTGACTCTATGCGACCCCATAGACGGCAGCCCACCAGGCTCCTCTGTCCCTGGGATTCTCCAGGCAAGAATNTAGTTAGTGACTTATATTTTCACTTTGTGGCACTGATGCTGCTACAGCTAAGTCGCTTCAGTCGTGTCTGACTCTATGCGACCCCATAGACGGCAGCCCACCAGGCTCCTCTGTCCCTGGGATTCTCCAGGCAAGAATACTGGAGTGGGTTGCCATTTCCTTCTCCTATCAATACTTCTTATTCAGGTTTATATGCTATTGTCTGACACTATCTGAACCATTTTCCCTGAGTATAAAAACTCTTTCCTAGAGACCAAGTTCTCAAGTCCTTATAAATAACCATCAAAAGGGATCAAAAACTAGCATCTACAGAATCCAGTATAGAGAAAATACCAATATGATTCACATGAAGATTTAACAGATATATGGGGTTTTCAATTTTGTAAATTTTTAACTTCAAGTTGATGCTGTGTTCACAGAGATTCAACATTGCAATGAAAAAGTTGTTTTGCCAATAGCACAAGTTCACTGTCGAAAACTTTGAGAGTAGCCATAAACATTATTTGGAAGCAAAGGATGCACTCTGAAACACCTAAAAAGCCAGAGAACATAGTACGTAAACACAATCACTGAACAAAGTAACGCTAAAATACATAAAACAGGAAATTTTTTAGTTTTTAAAAAAATGGCAACATCTGTGTGTGTATATGTTATTGGGGGCTATCTTATGCATTTAGGATGTTTAGTAGCAGTTCTTGGCCTCTACCCACTAGATACCAGTAGCAACATACACTTATCCCCTCAGCTGTGACAGCCAGAAGTATCTCCAGACCTTGCCAGCTGTAAAATCATCCTTTGCTGAGAACCACCAAGGTAAATGTAGATTTGAATTCCAGTTCAAAGGTTATGGCTCTGAATTTGAACACATTACCTAACTCTGGAATGGGTGAATTTAACTCAGATGACCATTATATCTACTCCTGTGGACAAGAATCCCTTAGAAGAANCAAAGGTCCATATAGTCAAAGCTATGGTTTTTCCAGTAGTCATGTATGGATGTGAGAGTTGGACTATAAAGGAAGCTGAGCACCGAAGAATTGATGCTTTTGAACTGTGGTGTTGGAGAAGACTCTTGAGAGTCCCTTAGACTGCAAGGAGATCCAGCCAGTCCATCCTCAAGGAGATCAGTCCTGGGTGTTCATTGGAAGGTCTGATGTTAAAGGTCCAATACTTTGGCCACCTGATGTGAAGAGCTGACTGATTTGAAAGACCATGATGCTGGGAAAGATTGAGGGCATGAGGAGAAGGGAACAACAGAGGATGAGATTGTTGGATGGCGTCACTGATTCAATAGACATGAGTTTGGGTAGGCTCCAGGAGTTGGTGTTGGACAGGGAGGCCTGGCAAAGAGTCGGACATGGGGTCGCAAAGAGTTGGACATGACTGAGCGACTGAACTGATTGGAGAAGACTCTTGAGAGTCCCTTTGACAGCAAGGAGATCCAAGCAGTCTATCTTAAAGTCCTTCATTGGAAGGACTGATGCTGAAGCTAAAGCTGCAATACTTTGGTGACCAGATGCGAAGAATCGACTCACTGGGAAAGACCCTGATGCTGGGAAAGATTGAGGCAGGAGGAGAAGGGGACGATAGAGGATGAAATGGTTGGATGGCATCACCAACACAATGGACATGAGTTTGAGCAAGCTCTGGAAGTTGGTAATGGACAAGGAACCCTGGTGTCCAGCAGTCCATGGGGTCAGAAAGAGTCGTACACGACTGAGTGACTAAACTGAACTGAACCTAAGTCGCAAACCTTAGTTGTTGTTTTTTGAGCGCCACATCTGACACACACAGTTCAGTAAGTTATAAGATGATGCTGAAACTTGTTTTCTTTTTCCCACTCTGCCTTTCTCTTCTCTTCAGGTGAAATGCCCCTTAATGAAGCCTGTAGTCATGTTGTTGAATAAGAATTTCTCATCTAAGATTGTTAAAAGGCTTTGATCTTTCATGTAGGCAGTTAGCATAGAATTCAGGTTTGCTTTCTCTCTAGCTGTGGATCAACTTTCATCCTCTTGTGTTCTTGTTTGACTTGATAAGTTGGGAGTACATTATTTCATTTGAATCTCCTCCTTATATAACATTGTATTTTGTGTTCTTTGCATATTCATAACCTCTTTAGTTAGACTCTGGGCTTCCCTGATGGTGCAGAGGTTAAAGCATGTGCCTGCAATGTGGAAGACCTGGGTTCGATCCCTGGGTCGGGAAGATCCCCTGGAGAAGGAAATGGCAACCACTCCAGTATTCTTGCCTGGAGAATCCCATGGATGGAGGAGCTTGGTGGGCTACAGTCCACGGGTTGCAAAGAGTCGGACACGACTGAGCGACTTCACTTTCACTTTAGTTAGACTCAGCATGTTAAGACTAGTTCAGGCTTATTGGAATCATACCTAGGGAAATTGGAAATATAAGGCTAAATCTTTATCAAAACAAGAAATTAACATGTGATATGGTATTATTAACTAAAGTACAGATTTTGTTCAGACTTTATAAAATCTTATGCCAGTGTCCATTATTTGTTTTCATACCTTTTTCAAGATTCTACACTGTGTTTAAGTTACACTGAGCAGTTTCAGCTGCATGCAACAAATTTTGATAAATTCTCTTTTCATTTTTATTCTGTTACAAAAATTTTCTTATTTTCCTTGTTATGGCTTCTTAGATACACCCATTATTTTAAAATGGACATTTAATTTCCAGATGCATGGGGTTTTTAAAGTGTCTTGGATATTAATTTCTCATTTAAATACTTCTGTACAATCACCATATGTGTTTTTTTCAGTCTAACTTTATTGAGGCTTTAAATGACTAAGTCAATGAACTCTCTTGGTAGATGTCATATTGCACTTAAAAATATGTGGGTTATTTTCAAATATCTCTTGATATTGATTTCTAACATAATTCCACAATGATAAGAGAACAGGCTCTGTATGATTTAAATGCCTTTAGACTGTGAAATTTTTTCACCTTGTTTTATGTCCCTGGAAATGTTCCTAGGTTATAGTCTATNTATTTTCAAATATCTCTTGATATTGATTTCTAACATAATTCCACAATGATAAGAGAACAGGCTCTGTATGATTTAAATGCCTTTAGACTGTGAAATTTTTTCACCTTGTTTTATGTCCCTGGAAATGTTCCTAGGTTATAGTCTATAGGAACTTGAATAGAATTTGTATCCTTCTTTTGTGTGAAAATTGTATAAATCTTAATTTATCTGGAATTGGTTCATGGTACCAATTGTTTCATGTGTGTGAGCACGTGTGTGCTAAGTCACTTCAGTCATGTCTGACTCTTTGAGACCCTATGGACTGTAGCCTGCCAGGCTCCGCTCCATGTGATTCTCTAGGTAAGAATACTGGAGTGGGTTGCCATGTCCTCCTCCAGGGGATCTTCCTGACCAAGAGAGCCTGCATTGGCAGGCAGGTCCTTTACCACTAGCGCCACCTGGGAAGCCCTCGAGTCTACTGTATTCTTCTACTTTTCTGTCTATTCATTCTATTAATTTTTCAGTTTGATACTGAAATTCCAACTAAAAATTTTAATTTGCCTACTTAAAAAATAATAGTAATGTATAGTGGGACTATATGTAACTTTGTTCTGTGTTTTCCAAATCTTCTGTAAATGAGTTATACTTTTATAACTTAAAAAAGAAATATTAATTTAAAAAACTGAATATTGTTGTTTATTGTTATTGTTGTTTTATAACTCTGAGTTGACAGCCAATGAAAAAATTTGTTCTCTAGTTTTATTTTTTATAAGTATGATTAAAAATATTAGTAGCCTAAACTTGCTTTCATATACATTATGCTATTTAAATTTTATTAAAGTCCCAGGCAATGAAAAGAGAATAAAGGGAGGTTAGGAAAGGAACTCTTGATATACTGTAAGTATATAGCAAGATACTACTTAATTCTAAAAGCCATCTTATTGTCATAATGCCAGGCTACCTCCCTCAAATGAGGAGCATATTAATCTGCTTTAACTTTCTTTGTAGACCATGTACTTGACCTATCCTGTAGGTAACAAGATAACAGCATAAATTGTAGGACATTGGGACTGTTATAAGCCATTTTTTCTGTTGCCAATAGGCCCAAAGTCCTCTCTTGCTTAGTCCAACTTCCCTGACCCTCTGTGGCATACATCTTTGCTATTCTCCTGGCCTAGTGCAGTTATATCTGGATTATGGAAATAAAGTTTTTTGGCTAAGTGAATAAACCTTAGTTCTTGATTTTATGTATTTATCTTAGCTTTTGTGATTTCATATTGCTCAAGAATGCAGAGCAGTTAAATCTTAAGCCACGAAGTAGATGTTTGGTAAGAGTCAAGTAGAAGTTGACTTACTTAAAAAATAAGAGGGCTTTATATCCAATAAGAAAATAGTCTCAGAACTTTCCTGTTTGTTCTAATAGACTACTGAATAAATGATATTTTTAAGTCTTTTGTTGCCTAAAACTACTGTCTCGATGTGATTTGTATTTTTAGCTGCGAGAAGAAAAGTTACAAGAGGAGAAAACCTCTGAAGATCAAATCCACAAGTTGTTACCAGAGGACACAGAAATAGGAAAAAGGAAAATAGATGAACAGAAAAAAAGAGACGAGTCATTAGTACTGAAGACAAATCTAGAGCATGTAAGTAGATCACTTTTTTGATGGACACCTGTCTCAAAATCAGCCCAGGTGACATGGATCTGAAAAACCTGTCTTGGTGATCAGTAACAGTCATTGACTGTGCAACTTAGGAGTATTGAAGACCTTAGCATCCAGATGGAGGGCTAGAGAAAATGATTTGTGAACAGGACAGTGAGACTTGTGTGAAAAGATTAAGGGAGAGCAGTGGGGAAAAATGGTGAGTGAGAAGAAAAACCTAGTGTGGGGTATGCTACTTTGGGTAAGCTTTATGCATATATTGTCATTTTGACTTAGGTATTGTTATTTGATGGAGTTCTGTATGTGTTATATCCTCAACTAGGAGGATGAACTTTCCTTAAAGGTTGTATTTTATTTCCCTTTACTCTTTATAAAAACAGCACAGTTCTCTAGTTACAACGTGTGTGTGTGTGTGTGTGTGCGCTCAGTTATGTCTGACTCTTTGCGACCCCATGAGCTGTAGTCCACCAGGCTTATGGGGTCAGTCCTCAATATTAGATGAGATACTTTGTTTAAACTTAACTTAATCAAACGTCTAATTGGGCCACATCTTGCCTGAATTCTTTTCATTACTTATTTACCAAGCAAATTACTGTGAAAGGTTGTAAATGGTATATTTAACTAATACAAGAAAGCCCTTTGGAGGATCCACTGATTATGGCTCAAATGTATGATTACAATTGGTTTTCTTTTCCTTTAGCAATTTATATCGAATCGGACATCTTTTATTACTTGCTGTATGTACTTAGCTAAATACCTTTAGAGTCATACCTGTTAAAATGTTTTATGATTCTGTCTTATTCATATTTCAGGTTATATTTTTAATTAGGTGGATTAATAAAGTTTTATTGTATATAAAGACAGACAGCGTAACAGAATAGAGGGAAAAAAAATCTCTAGACCAAAAGCCTGCCTGTTAAACAGGTCCCAGCATTATAACAGATTGTACAACTTTGGCCATGTTACATAATTTCTCAGTGCTTTTGGTTTACTCTTTGCAAAGGCATTTTTCCTGAACTTTAGAAACTGAGATTACATAAGCTTTCTTGAATTGATAGTATTTGCTGACTGTCAACGTGTATGTGGGGCTTTTTGACCCCAGTTATAATAATTGTTATTTGATTGTTAAAAACAACCATTTGCATTCCAACCTTCTGAAGAGATTCAGTTTAAAAAATATGAAATGCTTACATACTCTTAAAACTCTGTTCATCAGGAACTACAAAAGGAAAAAGACTGCTTTTGGAGAGAATATAGTTCATCTAGGGAGGCAAGAATAAAATACCTGATAGTTTTGTGCATATAGTAGTTCTTCTGACGAATAGCCCCGAACTAATAGTTGTCTGTGGTCTCTAAAAACTGCAAACTCTGCCTCTTCACCCCAACAGGACCATCCATTATTGTTCTCATCGAAAACTGCCCAGAAAGAGATTTCTTTTCAGAACAAACCAATTTTGGCAGAGAGCTTACTCTTTACTATGGCCCTTTGATAGAAAGAACCTGTTGTTGTTGACCTTGCCAGACCCAGGTTTCCTCGAGGAAATATCTCGAATATCCACTCATAATAAAGATGGAAATTTGTTCTAATTATTTTTTCTTTTGCCACTTCAATCTTTGAAATAGAAATTAATTATGTCAACCTAAAATTTAATCTTAAAAGGAATCAGGAAGTATTAATACCAATTCTGATTGGTCGTAGCCAGTTTTGCAAAATTGCCTATACATTAAATAAAATTGGATCTATGAACACTTCAAGTTTTAGTGTTTTGTGATTTTACCTTTTCTGTCTGCATTTATATTTCATATTTTTGAGACTTTTGCAATCAAATATTTCTTAAGAAATTTTGGTGCAGGACAAGTAATTTCGTTTAGTTTAGCCAACTATACATTCATTGGGACTGAAGAGAAGTTCAAGTGGTCTCAGTGGAAGGTCAGCTAAAGGATTATTTTTAATAGAGAGTGTTATGATTAGAGCTGGATTGATCATTTTACCATCCTGAATCAAAAAGCTCAGTGGCTTCTGTGGAACTAAATGAGAACTCTTCATGTTTAAGTCTTTAGTATTAGTCCAGCTTCTCTTTGTATCCTTGCTTATATCCCCAAACTCTAGAGAACTGAACTGTTTGCTTTCTCCCAAACATATAACCCATGCTTTCTCTTCTGAGGATCCTTGCTCTTGCATTTCATCTCATTGATACACCATTAACCTTACCTGATAAAACGCTATTAATTTCTATATGGCCAGTTCAGAAGCTGTTGCCTTCCTGGAACTGGTAGGAATTTCTTGTTTCTCCACTTCTATTATCCATTCTCTTCCCCCCCAACTTTCCTCTCCTCAGTTTGTAACTTTTATATGACTTATTTAATTCTTCCTTATGTTATGGTTAGTTGTGTGTTTGTGTTTCTCTATTTGATTTGTAAGTTTGTTGATTATAGAAAATATGTCAACTATTTAAAAAAATCTCTCATGGTACCTTGCACATCACAAGAGTTTGATACATGTTTATCAAGTTGAATTCAGAGGAAGGCAAGGGCTGATTCTGGAAGCAGTTATTTGTTTAGAATGGAAATAAAATAGGCACAGTGTTTATTATGATCTGTTATGACAGTTAATACCAATAATAGTTCAAATTGTTGGAAAACAATTTGGTGTAACAATTATAGCCATACCAAAGATTATAAAGCTGAAAGTGGAAAATTGCTTGTCATCCCACGACCTGGAGATAACTGCTATAAACATTTTGGTGAATATCCTTCCAGATTTCTAAGGGAGAGAGAGAGAGAGTGTGTGTGTGTGTGTGTAACATATTTTTTCTTTTCAGAAAATGCAACCTAGTATACATACTGTTTTATAATCTATTTTAATAAATTATAAATCATGGATGTCTTGCCATGTAAATAAAGAATCCTACATCATTATTTAGTGGTCTGCTAGTTATTCTTTACTGTAGGATTTACCTAATTAATCTCCTGTTGAAATTTTGCTGTCTTAAACCACCACTGTGATGATATCCATGTGTCTCATTGCCTGTGTGCATGCTTAGTCTCTCAGTCATGTCCAGCGCTTTGAGACCCCATGGACTCTAGCACACCAGGCTCCTCTGTTCATGAAATTGTCCAGGCAAGAATACTGGAGTGGTTTGCCATATTCTATTCCAGGGGATCTGTGCTATAGGTTTATTTTTATGCAGTGTTAAAGATGAGAGGTAAATATTTTCCTAGCTTATGGTTTTAAGTTTTTGTGGGAGTAGAAATAGAGAGGAGTTGGGATTTGGAGTACTTTCTCTTCATGTAATTATTTATAATAATGTAAATTTATTTTCAACAATTAAAAGAAACCTGGCATATTTGTATTATAACACTAAAGTGTTTTCTTAAAAGATTAATAGTACTTAAGTTGATGTAAACAAAATCTATCTTTAGTTGACCATTTACTACTTGTGAGCTAATGCACCTTGTGTTTTTAATGGTTTATCACAATAGGTGTATTAATAGTAGAGAGATAATTCTTAATTTTATAGATGAGAAACTGAGACTCAGAAAGGTAAAACAACTAACCTCTCGTGACAGTGGTAGCTAATAGTAGAGCTGGAATTTGAATATTCTTTTACTCGGGTACTGAATTGATTGTGTAGAAAATCCTAAATAAAGAAGAATTGCCATTATTTACGCCCCCCCACTCCCGTTGAGTCTATTGATTTTTCTTGCTTCCCACAATATTTGGTAATGAGTTAGTGCTGTTAACATCTCTCCAGTGAATAGTTTGTACAACAGAGTTTTAAGGAGTGATAGACACCCTACAAAACTGAAGAGCTTCTCTATAAATTATAATCCTTCAATTCTTTCTTGCAGGCTGTTGGAAACCTAGCCTATTGTATGAATGTGCCTATCAGCCTAGAGAATAGCAATACATTTAAGGAATACAATGTACTCTGAGCTGTAAGATGCCTTGCATGCCTCTGTCCATAACTCTAACTTTGATATTAACTTAATCGTTAGAAAACTGGTTAATCATTAGATGATTAGACATTTTTTTTTTTGTTTACCTACTATATAATAGTATCAGAAGTTTTAGAGAAAAGGTACTCATTTACTGTCCTAGTCAGTTGTCTAAAACAGAAGTCAGACTCCTAAATAAGAAGCTACAGTTCAGTGTGATAGTTGCTCCTCCTGCCTGCCAATGCAGGAGGCGCAGGAGACACGGGTTCAGTCCCTGGGTTGGAGAGATCTCCTGGAGAAGGAAGTAGCAACTCACTCCATTATTCTTGCCTGGAGAATCCCAGGGACAGAGGCGCCTGGCAGGCTACAGTCTATAGGGTTGTACAGAGTCAGACATGACTTAAGTGATTTAGCCCACACATACATACTATAAAGAAGAAACTCATATTAAATCATGAGCAAATTCTCATATGTTGTATGTAAAAGGCACATGTAAAAGAAACATTGAATATAAATTTAAAGACTCAAAAAGAAACTCGAAAACAAAGTGAAGATAAATGAAATAGTGTCAGCAAGATGGAAAAAGCTGATGGAAAAACCTTTCAAGAGAAAGTAGCATTTAAGATGCCTCTGAAAGGCTAGTGAATATTTTATAGGCAGAAAATGTAGAAGGAGACTCTTAGGGAAAGGGACTAATAGCATGTCCAAAAGAATAGAAGTTTTGAAAGACTATGATGGTACATCTGGAGAGTTGAGAATGGTTTGATTGCTGTAGAGCTCAAGCAGTTACCTGTGTTGGAACTGCTGGGAGAAAAACTTTAAAGGTTGGATCTAGGTTTTGAAGGTTATTGGATCATGCTGAGGTATTTAGACTTGATCCTAAAGTCACCAACAGTTAAGCAGGGGAGTGATGGGATCTGTGTGCTTAATAGGATGAAGAGGATTAGAGGGAAGAAAGGCTGGAAAGAGCAAGACCTGCATGTAGATTATTGCAGTAATCAAGGCAGGAGATGATGAGAATCTAAGGAAAGGCGATGATGAGTATATACAAGTAGAGTGTGAGAGACAGTAGAGTATTAGATCTGAGATACATCTGAGGAGCACAGTGGAGCAAAGTAGGAATAACATGGAGGCAGTTTGAAAACATGTTCTGGATCGAAGTACCAGCATTAGCTACCTGTTAACTCTAAAATCCTAGGCAAATTAACTACTCTGAGCCTCAGTTTGCCATCTGTAAAAGATCAGGCCTTTCTTAGTTGAACTGGTTAAAGAGTAAATGAAATAAAATATTTGGGTGTGTTGGGGTACTCAAGAGCTCTATGCAATGTTATTATGACTTTGAAAAAAGGGAAGGAGTAATGGATGACATCGAGGCTGCTAACTGGGTTCATAGTGGGACTTAGAGAAGAGAAATAGCGAGTTTGATTTTGAATATATTCAATTTGAGCTCTACTGGGCTATCCAGATTGGGATCCCAGGAGGCAGCTGGCGTCATCGCTTGGACTGAGGGAAGGGGTGTGTATTAGAGAGGTTTGGGCTCTAGCTGCGGGGGGTCCGTGGGAACCCGCATGGACAGTGTTGTCTCCCTTGTCTCCTGCCAGTGTCCTGCACGCCTCTCAGATTCAGAGAATGAAGAGCCTTCCCGAGGCAAGATGATACAGACACACCGCTCGGCATTTGTTTCCAAGAGCAGCTCCTACTCCCTAGCTTTCCTGGCAGGGTAAGAGACTGATAATGAACTCAGTCAGGGTTCTTTCATTCTGGGGTATGAGGCAAAGGGACGGGGTTTTGGGTGGGGCAGGGGAGCAAAAGGATTTACTGTAGTTACTTTGGGGGAGGTGGGAGTCGGGGAAGGGGGAAACTGGTTTTCAAATATGGATTAGAAAGAAGTAAGGGACTGAACTGAATTTTTAAAGAAAAGTAGACATTATCCTTTTCTGGTATCGTCAGGATAGGATTGTACTAATTGCTTTGCTGAACAGAAGAGTTGAACTTTCTNAAATATGGATTAGAAAGAAGTAAGGGACTGAACTGAATTTTTAAAGAAAAGTAGACATTATCCTTTTCTGGTATCGTCAGGATAGGATTGTACTAATTGCTTTGCTGAACAGAAGAGTTGAACTTTCTATTCTGGGAGGAAACAATAAAGCCTTATTCAGTATCCATTGATACTGAAGACAGTAGCCATGGATTTCTTTGTGAACTTTTTTCTCTTAGTATGAACTTCAGGCCAAAGTTGATTTTTTTTTTCAGTGCCTGGAAGTAAAGTATATCTTGATAGGTTTCAAGAGGGCAAACTGAAAAGTTTTTAAGACCCTTGTCAAGGAATCTCTTGATACTTTGCACTTTGCAGGCCCTGGGGAGGAAAGGAAGGAGGAATTGGATGGATGTTGGTTGATGGAAGAATAATGAAGGGCCTCACTGGAGGGAAGGAAGGAAGGAAGGAAGGAAGGAAGGAAGGAAGGAAGGATGGATAGACAGGAGGGAAAGGAAGGGAAGGAAAAATGAAAGAAGGGAGGAAGGCTGGAAGGAATCATTTATTCAGTGGATTCATTTTGGGGATAGCTACTACATGCCATACTCTGTTTTAATATGAAAACACACAATCTTTACCCCATTTGTTGTCTGTTTTGGTTTAGCTGGCATTGCTCACTCTTACTTCTAGGGTTCTTCTCTTCCTTAACACAGCATTATGAAGTGGCCTTTCTTGTTTTCTTATGGACATACACCTGGATCCTTTTTATCTGAATGCTCTTTATTGTTAGTCACTAATAAATAAAACCAAAAAAATCTACCAAGTTTAAAAATGTCATAAAGTTCATACTGTTGTGATCCCTGATGTTTTTATATCTGAATCCTTTTTGTATATGTTCTGATTTTCCTGTTCTTTTAAAAAAAATTTTATTGGAGTATAGTTGATTTAATGTTGTGTTCATTTCAAGTATACAGCAAAGTGATTCAGTTATACATATATTCATTCTTTTTCAGATTCTTTTCCCATATAGATTATTACAGAATGTTGAATATTTCTGTGAGTAAAATTCACTAAACTTCTCCTTCCCTTAAATGCCTTCCTTTCTCTGGGTGATGGTAACTCCTTACAGGAAGGCTGTTTCCTAAACTATTTATTCATTCATTTGAAATTTGTTGAACGGCCGCTCTATTACAGCCACTGAAGTTTGACTGATGTAATAAGGACCCAGTATATAATGTGTAAGCCAGTGTACTTTACCATTTATGATGATGATGAAACTCTTGCTTTGTGCATATGTGCTTGAAATATAAATGCTCTGTAAAGTTAAAAAATTCAAGATTGCTTGACTAAGAATTGTCAGCTGCAGAATGTATATATAGAACTTTTTCCCATTTAGAGCAGATATATCTTAATGATTTTTAGAGAGATCTACTGAAAAAGAGAAAAAGATCATATCATTAATTCCAATCAAGTTACAATAAATATCCCCTGAAACAAAATAATGTTGCTCTTGGCAATCTGCAATTAGTCAATATCTCTTCATTTGAAATTACTTGGAAAGAAAGGAAATTTTATTAAAACCCAAATAACAATGTCAAGGCTAAATTGCCCCAATTAATTGGAGTAGACATTGTATAGGTGAACTACTTATTACCAATTCTGATCTCTGCCCTTATAATTCATTCTTTTAAAGTGATTAGAAGGTTAATATGTTGTTACTTAGAAATGCCTACCAAGGAACTTTGAAAATTCTTCTCTGAAGGGCAAAATGTTAAGTCTATATACCAAGGGGAGTGCTTCTGATTATGTGTGGCTCTGGATATCCGTAGTACATCTTCTTTTCCTGCTCCTTGGCTCATCTTTTCTCATAGTTTGTAACATTGAGTCACAATGGCCTTAATTTAGAGGAAAATATTCATTTAACATTTTATTGTTAAGAGATGTTTACAGTCATATTATACATTTATGAATTTCAGCACTTTCCTCCAAATATACAAGGTTGTGGGCTGAGTTCAATTACTAGTACAATTGAAAAAAAAATTAATTGGATTTGGTTGGTACAGCTATCTTTTTAGGAAATAATTTGTTGATGTCATGGAAACCTTAGGTTGGAAAATCTATTATGGTAATATGTGAACTGCATCTCTTATTTAGTCAACATGTTTTATTTCTTAGTTAAGAAAATATTGTTTCAATTTTAGATGATATTTAGGAAAATACTGTGGACTTGTTAGTGCTGACACTGAGATGAGGTTTATGGATATATTAAAAAAGAATTAGCATGGTAATGGTTGCCTCACTGTGTGCCTCTGAACTTAAAATGGTTAAAATGGTAGCTTTTATGTTATATGTTTTGGCACAAGTAAAAAGGAATTAGCATTGGTAATAGTTTGGGAATATTTCAAATACATTTTTTTCTATCTGGTAAGCAACAGCTAAAGAACGGGTTTTCTCTGCAAGTTTGTTTCCTAACGAGAATTCATTTGTACAAGTTTTAACTTTTTTTTTAACATCTGTATTTAAATCAAATTAATCTGCATTTATTTTACTTATCTACTCTATAAACTTTTCTTTTTTAAGCCCAGAAGCATGGAGGTAAGAGCAAACAGGCCTGGTAGGATGGTTATTTTGGAAGAAGTCCATCAGTAGATTCTGGCTGAATCTTGCGAGAGCAGCTCAGACTATTTACATTTGAAACGTTCAAAACAAAGAATGTTTTGCTACACTATTAATAAAGTCCTATAGCTCTTTGCAAATGAAGCTTCTTTCAGATAGGCAGGTAGAGTAATAGTTGACGCAAGGTCATCTCTAAGTTAATCATCAAATATATGTGAATTGAAAAAGACTTAATAACTTGAACCATAAGATATAAATTATAAAGTTTTATAAGGTCTTATTTTAGATATCTGAAAAACTGGTTTGTTGTTCATTTAAATTTATTTCCCTTCATTCCTCATACCCTCTTTACCACTTGAAGAATAAAAAAAAAAAAAAAAAAAACCTGATTGCAAGTTATACTAAAAGTTCAATCTGGAAAAACTTTCTCTGTTCAGCCAGTGTCTTTTCTAAGATCTACACGTCCAGTTCCATTTTCCTCTGTGCTTTAGCTGTCAAGAACTTTAGGATTATGGCAGAGTTTTTGGTTTGGTCATCATGGCCTTACAACATGGCATATAATTTTTAAAAATAACATTTGGTATAGTCTTCTCATATTTATTACTTAATTTGGTCTTTATTAAGGCTCAGTTTTTACATATTTTTACTGTAAATCACTTAAACTTCTACTTGGGAAATAGGGTATAACCATTAAAAAAAATATAGTCAAACCATCTATCCTCCTTCCAGTTTAAAAAATGAAAAAAGGAAAGTGAGGCAGTATTGCCAGTACTGCTGTACAAAACTGTAGGTTAAGCAAATGGTGCCTAGTGAGATTTCTGGCATATGTTAAGTCTTCAGTGAGTATTGCCGCCACTATTTTGTATTTTATTTTAGAACCCAGAGCTGAAAAGGATCATAAATATTGTCTTATCTAATTCCTTTGTTTCAGAGTGAAAAGACTAAAGGCCAGCAAGAAAACATGGCTTGTCAAATCTTAGACTGCTGGAATAGACGGACAATGAGTTAGATTTCTTCTCTCTCCACTGTACTCTTTTGTCCCCCATGACCTTCTTTAGATCCCGATTTTTATAAAATCCCTTCTAAAGTCACTTTCCCAGTAGACTTTAAATCCTTTGCAAGCAGTGACAAAAATCTTGTGTGCCATTATATTCACAATACTTAGTACAGTACCCGGCACACAGGAGAGGCTCAGTAAATACTTGTGAAATGCTTAATGATACAGGTCTTTGTGCCCGTGGGTGGGTTAAAGGAGGCTTTTTGTCAGAATTGTCAAACTTGCAGGGTCTCTAGGAAAGAAGACTCTGGGAGTCGTGGAGGAAACAGATTGGCTGGTCATGGTGGTTTAGAGTAGATTCTATAAGATTAATATGGGATTTGGGTGGGGGGGATCTAGTGATCACACTGATAAAGCTTTTATACTATAAAGTTAGCTTCTTCCTTTAATGCATTAACAGTAGCTTATGGGGATCCTTTTATAGATTCTGTAAGAGAAAAGTCTGTATTGCACCAAGTCATAATTAAACCTTAATTAAATAGAAATTAACTATATTATTTTGTTTGCTAATGTTTCTATACTTTAAGCCTGAGTTTGTGGTTCAGAGTGGGGCTCAGCAAAAGAGCCTTGCAGTGTCTGTGCTTCCTGTAAGGTGTGTATGTAAGAAGAGGTAGAGACAGAGACTGACTCCTGACTCAGCCATAATAACTGCATGCCCAGTTAGTGTTGGGATGAATTAAACTATCCTGACTTGTTCCTCATTTTTAAAACAAACACATGAAAATATGAACTCTTTGAGCTGACAGATACCAGACCCATAAATGATGTGATACTGGAGGACTAACTTTAGAGCTGATGAAAAGAGACAAGCCAGAGAGGTGTGAGGATGGAGAAGTCAGTCTTGGGAGGTTTTAGGGAAACAGTAGTGTGAGCTTGAATAAAATCAGTTGACCTCATTCTATATCATTTATGTAAAATACAGGTAGTTAGGCCCTACTTTTTGCTTCCTGGGCAGGGGATTTCACTGAATGATTTGATTCTTTTCACCTCTAAGATTGAAGTATCTAGAAGTGGCTTAAAGTAGGGTTTTAAAGGGTGGAAGAAATGTGGCCAGGGCATGAAATGGAAGGGGTAAGGGCAGTTGGTGGGTTCTGTAAAAATCTCAGGATAGGATTTAGCAAATTATATGTGGGGAATAGTCCAAACAATAACTGTCAGTGAAAGGAGACTAGGAGAGAAAACTGAGGTAGTGATTTAAAAGAAACCACAAGGCTTAATGATGGTCTAGGGCATATCGTGTGTATATGGGTGCGTGTGCGTGTGTGTGTTGTTCAGTTCAGTTCAGTCGCTCAGTCATGTTCGACTCTTTGTGACCCCATGAATTGCAGCACGCCAGGCCTCCCTGTCCATCACCAACTCCCAGAGTTCACTCAGACTCACGTCCATCGAGTCAGTGATGCCATCCAGCCATCTCATCCTCTGTCATCCCCTTCTCCTCCTGCGCCAATCCCTCCCAGCATCAGAGTCTTTTCCAATGAGTCAACTCTTCGCATGAGGTGGCCAAAGTATTGGAGTTTCAGCTTTAGCATCATTCCTTCCAAAGGAATCCCAGGGCTGATCTCCTTCAGAATGGACTGGTTGGATCTCCTTAAGTCCAAGGGAATCTCGAGTCTTCTCCAACTCAAAAGCATCAATTCTTCGGCACTTAGCCTCATCACAGTCCAACTCTCACATCCATACATGACCACAGGAAAAACCATAGCCTTGACTAGACAGACCTTAGTCGGCAAAGTAATGTCTCTGCTTTTGAATATGCTCTCTAGGTTGGTCATAACTTTTCTTCCAAGGAGTAAGCATCTTTTAATTTCATGGCTGCAATCACCATCTGCAGTGATTTTAGAGCCCCCCAAAATAAAGTCTGACACTGTTTCCACTGTTAGCTCATCTATTTCCCATGAAGTGATGGGACCGGATGCCATGATCTTCGTTTTCTGAATGTTGAGCTTGAAGCCAAGTTTTTCACTCCCCACTTTCACTTTCATCGAGAGGCTTTTTAGTTCCTCTTCACTTTCTGCCATAAGGGTGGTGTCATCTGCATATCGTTGGGGGAGGGATAAAAGAACAGAAATCAAGTAGATGAACTGGTTAAGAGGACACATCTTGCTAAAAGTATGAATTTCATGTAGGCATGGCAGCTACAGTTGGAAAAGAAAGAACCTAAGGAGAAGTGATGTGGAACTTAAGCAGTAGGTTTTAGAGGTAATTTCTGTCCAGAAGAAATATCAGTAACCTCAGATATGCAGATGATTCCACACTTATGGCAGAAAGCAAAGAACTGAATAGCCTCTTGATGAAAGTGAAAGAGGAGAGTGAAAACGTTGGCTTAAAGCTCAACATTCAGAAAACTAAGATCATGGCATCCAGTTCCATCACTTCATGGCAAATAGATGGGGAAACAGTGGAAATAGTGACAGACTTTATTTTGGGGGGCTTCAAAATCACTGCAGATGGTGACTGCAGCCATGAAATTAAAAGACAATTACTCCTTGGAAGAAGAGTTATGATCAACCCAGACAGCATATTCAAAAGCAGAGACATTACTTTGCCAACAAAGGTCTGTCTAGTCAAAGCTATCATTTTTCCAGTAGTCATGTATGGATGTAAGAGCTGGACTATAAAGAAAATTGAATGCCAAAGAATTGATGCTTTTGAACTGTGGTGTTGGAGAAGACTCTTGAGAGTCCCATGGCCTGCAAGGAGATCCAACCAGTCCATCCTAAAGGAAACAAGTCCTGAATATTCATTGGAAGGACTGATGCTGAAGTTGAAACTCCAGTACTTTGGCCACCTGATGCAAAGAACTGACTTCTTGGAAAAGACCCTGATGGTGGGAAAGATTGAAGGCGGGAGAAGGGGACGACAGAGGATGAGATGATTGGATGGCATCACCAACTCAGTAGACATGAGTTTGAGTAAGCACCGGGAGTTGGTGATGGACAAGGAAGCCTGGTGTGCTGCAGTTCAAGGGGAAGTAAAGACTGAACTGAACTGAATCTCTCTGTTACACTACAATAGGAATATACTGGTGGTTTTCAGAGGGATATGGCAGGATGGTGATAAGTAGCATCAGGGAACTAGCTTTCTCCCAGGTCTTCCTACCGTATTCAGTACTTTACATACCTCATTTCCTTTAGCTTCTACATTAATCCTGTAAGATTTCTAACATTCTTAATTTTCAGCTAAGGTAAATGCAGTTCAAAGAGATTAAGCAATTCACCCTAGAACTTCTCACCTCAATAAAGTGACAGAGATGAATTTGGAACTCAGGTCTCTCTTGACTCCACAAACCTGTGCTGTTTCTAGCAAACCGTCATCAGAATCCTATGACAAAAGACTCTGCATTTAGATCTTTGTCTTGAAATGATCTACCTTTGTAACAGAGAGCTTCCTTCTTTATGTTTGTTTAAATAATTTATACGTTGTCTTGTTCTAAAATGGACTTCCCTGGTGGCTCAGATGGTAAAGCATCTATTTACAATGTGAGAGACCTGGGTTCAGTCCCTGGGTTGGGAAGAGTCCCTGGAGAAGGAAATGGCAACCCACTCCAGTACTTTTGCCTTGAAAATCCCATGGACGGAGGAGCTTGGTGCAGGCTACTATCCATGGGGTTGCAGAGTCAGGCACGGCTGAGCGACTTCACTTTCACTTTCACTTTGTTCTAAAAACACAGTTGTATAGAGCTGGGTAAGAAGCTGCCCAGTTATCCTGTTGTTTGAGTGAATTCAAATCCTTTTGCATTACTTTTGAAATATAGCTGTGGAAACAATGGTTCCATCCATCAGCAAACAGATACTAGTGTATGTCCATAGTAGGCAAATACATACAGACAGAAAGTGGATCAGTGGTTGCTTAGGGCTGGAGGAGAAGTGGGGTTTTAGGAGTGATAGCTAAAGGGTATGAGGTTTCTTTATGAGGTGATGGAAATGTTCTAAAATGGTGGTAATGGTTAAGTCACTCTGTGATTATACTTAAACCATTAAATTGTACACTTAAAAAAAAAGAATGCTAGTGTACACAAGGCAGATAACCCAATAATAAATATTCAAGGGAAGGGTTGTAACAAAATCTTACCCATTTCTAGGTGCATGGCAGCTACATTTGGGCCCTAGGTAGCTGCTTCTGCTTTTACCTAAGTATGTATGTGTTGGGGTGAGGGGCCTCACATATCCAGGTTAGGGGCTGGGAGGAGGATCCCCTGTTGCCTTCAGCTTCTTGGTGGGACTCAGCTCTGCCAGGCCTGAGAGTTTGATTAAGAAAATAATGTGGGGGGAAAAAAGAAACTAATGTGGTATGGGTATGTGAGAGAGAGTGATGAGTAAGCAATTAATAACATGCACTATCTTGTGCTTTATATCATGTATTACCATTTGAAAACCTTTTAAGCAGTGTTTCATAAGCATTAAATCTTCTAGCTTTCCAGCTGCATGTTGACACTGGCTGCTCCTCCTTTTCTTTGTTTGTAAGTCAGAATCATTGTGGTTGTGGGTATTTTTAGCTTAACGAGACATCCCAGAAACCATCTGGTCCCTTGGCAGTGGAAATTTTAAGCTAGTAACCTTTCAGACAATGCTGCTTTCTCTTGTTTATGACTTCATTATGTGTTTGGAAAAGAGAACTTCCCTAGATGTGCTGGATCTGTTCTGTGGCAGAATAGAGCAGACTGTAAGATCAGTATGCTGAGGTAGAAAGAGCACATGCCTTAGAATTTTGGAGATTCATGTGTGACCTGGAAAAAAAATCACTTCCTTCAGTTCTTTGTCTATAGAATTGGGGATGCTGATTTACAGGGTTTCTGTATGGCTTAAATGAGATATAATATATTTAAAACACACAATACCTGAGAGATAATAGATTCCTAATAAATATTGAGGTTTTCTCTCCTTTACTTAAGGAGGTCATAGGTATTTCTGTACATATTTTTATTTACTTATAAGAAATTTATTAAATATATCCACTGTGTTTCAGGTACTTGTTAGGGCTTGGGAATATAGAAATGGATGTGCACAAAGGTGGGAGGTGTAATTACTTCTCCTGGTTTTTGTAGCAAAGATATTATTTGAGCTCTTAAATCTTAGGAACATTATCAAGTTTACTGCTGACTGTTCTCAGCCAGCATTGAAGCCTTTTAACCTGACCAAATACTGCAATAATAATATCTATATATTATGTTGATAGTTTCCACAATATTTTCACACTCATGATTTTTGTGACCTTCATGTGATAATAACAACATTGGAGGAGTAGAGTTATATAGGAAAAAAGCATATATATGCTACTGAAATTGAGTTGGCATTAATTTGAAATATTGTTTTCAAATAAGATATTAATTGTAATCCCTGGGACAACCCCTAAGAAAATAACACATATGGTTAAAGAAATAAGAAAATCAAAATGGTTATAGTGGGAGATATCTAACACAAAAGAAGGCATTATTGGAGGCATTATGGAATAAAAATGGTGCAAGACATGTAGAAAACAAATAGAAAAGTGGCAGAAGTCCTTCCTTATCGGTAATTACATTAAATGTAAATAAACTCTCTAATTAAAAGGCTCCAACTGTAGATGAAGCCCATTTCTCTCCTGCCTCAACCAGGGTACTGAATCATGAGCTCTGTGACTGAGCAGAAGGAAGAAGTTAGGAAAGCAGTAGATAGGACTCCAGAGGGTTTCAAAGAGATGAAGGTCTTACTAATTGCATTACAGACATCACCCACAAGCCACTGGGGATACCTCTCCTGTGCCTCCTCCCCACTGGCCAATGGACACTCCCGTTGTTCCACACGCCTCATTCACAAATGCTCTGACCCTGTGGCCAGCTCCCTGTGCATGCTCCCAGTGTCTGTTGAGCTGTACCCTGTAGGTCTGCAAGCCTGTATTTGCCCTGCCTCAAGACTAAAGAAAGAGCCCAGAGACAGCAGTATAGACATCAGTAGTTTAATGGGATTAAAGAAGGATTTTCCATGTCTGAAGCAAGGTACTTGAGTGACATCCCACTGTGTGCAGCAGACAGCGGGCAGGACACGGCAGTGATCTTCACAACCAGAGAGGGAGGGAGGTTACTAATTATAAAGAAAACTGATGTCAGGTTGGCTCATTAGTTACCACGGGAACACCCCTCACTGCCCCTTTGATAGAACTATCATTGTAGAGATGTTCTGATCTAAACATTAGAACAGTCACTAGCTGGGAGGGGTTAGGGTTAAGAATAATAATGTAACATGGTGATGTGTTAACATTTATTGTTATTGTTTAGTCACTAAGTTGTGTCTGACGCTTGGCGACCCCGTGGACGGCAGCTCGCCAGGCTCCTCTGTTCATGGGATTCTCCAGGCAAGAATACTGGAGTGCATTGCCATTTCCTTCTCCAGGGAATCTTCCTGATCCAGGGATCAAACCTGCATCTCCTGTGTTGGCAGGCAGGTTGTCCTCATTAATCACCTACCACTGAGCCACCTGGGAAGTTCTCAGTTAACCACTTAACTCTAGTATAAATGTTAAAAGGACAAGAGTGTTGAAAAATAACTATGGCTAATTTGTTGATGAATACACAATATAAAAAGACATGAAGTGTTTTGTGACATCAGAAACAAAATGGAGGAGAGTAAAAGCAAACATCTTTGTATGTGATTGAAGATAAGTTGTTATCAAGCATAAAATAGACTATTTATGTTTTATGTAGGCCTCATGTTAACCACAAAGCAAAAACCTACAGTAAATTCACAAAAAATACAAAGATGTCAAAGCATACTTTTATAGAAAATTATCAGTTCACAAAGGCAGGCCACAAGAGAAGGCTAAAGGAGAAGTACAGAACTACTAGGAACTGCCTAAGATGGCATTAGTAAATCTTTACCTATCAATAATTACTCTAACTGTAAATGCATTATATTCTCCAATCACAAGACATATAGTGGCAAGTTGAATAAAGAAACAAGACTCAACTGTATACTGCCTACAAGAGGCTTATTTCAGCTCTGCTGATACAGGTAGGCTGTAAATGAAAAGGCTGGGAAAAGATACTATATACAAATGAAAACCGAAGTGGGAAAAGAGGATGGACTTTAAGCCAAAAATGGTAAGAGCAGACAAAAAGGCATTATTAATGAAAAAGGGGTCAATTCATCAAGAAGATAAAATAATCATAAATGTATAATACATGCACCCAAAATTGGAGCACCTCAATATTTTAAGCAAACACTAACAGATCCAAAGGGAGAAATAGACAGCAATACAAATATTAGTAGAGGAGTCTAGCACTCTACTTTCAACAATGGATAGCTCACCCAGACAGAAAATCAATAAGGAAATGTTGGAACTGAAGTATATTTTAGACCAAATGACCCAAACAGACATATATAGAACATTTCACCCAACAACAGAATACACATTCTTCTCAACTGCATATGGAACATTCTGTAGGATAGATCATACAAGTCCCAAAGCAGGTCAGCAAATTTAAGAAGGTTGAAATCATATGTAGTATCTTTTCTGACCAGAATGGTATGAAACTCAAAATGAATAAGAGGAGGAAAACTGGAAAATTCACAAATAAAGGGAAATAAACTGCATGCTCCTGAACAACCTGTTAGCCAAAGAAGAAATTAAAAGAGAAATAAAAAATACCTTGAAAGAAGCAAAAGTGGAAACACAGCATGCCAAAAGGGTGCACCGAAAGCAGTTCTGAGAGGGAAGTATATAGCGTGAAAGCGTTAGTCACTCAGTTGTGTCCAAATCTTTGTGAGTCCGTGGACTGTAACCCACCAGGCTCTTCTGTCCATGGAATTCTCCAGGCAAGAATACTGGGGTGGACTGCCACTTCTTTCTCCAGGGGATCTTCCCAACCCAGGCACTATACCCTAGTCTCCCACATTGCAGGCTGACTCTTTACCGATGGAGTCACCAGGGAAGACCTATTAAGAAAAAGAAAGAGCTCAAATAAACAATCTAACTTTATACCTCTAGGAACTAGAAAAAGAAGAGCAACTTAAGCCTAAGATTGCAGAAGGAAGGAAATAACAAAGACCAGAGCAGAAATAAATGGAGACCAGGAAAACAATTGAAAAGACCAGTGAAACCAAGAGCTGATATTTTGAAGAGAAAAAAAGCTGCTAAACTTTTAGTTAGGCTAACTAAGGGGGAAAAGACTTAAAAAAAAAAAAGAAATGTGAGACATCACACTCGATACCACAGTAGTACAAAGGATCCCCAAAAACTACTGTGAACAATTATATGCCAACAAATTAGATTACCTAGAAGAAATGGATGAATTCTTAAAAACATGCAACCTACCAAGATTGAATTATGAAGAAATCAAAAATCTGAATAGACATTAAATAATGAGTACTGAAATTGAATCAGTAGTAAAATACTTCCCAACAAAGAAAAACTCAGGACCAGATGGCTTCCCTGGTGAATTCTACCAAACATTTAAAGAAGAATTAACATGCTGACCCTTCTCTAACTTTTCCAAAAAACTGTAGGGGAGGAAACACTCCATAACTCATTTTACGAACCCAGTATTACCCTGATACCAAAGCCAAATAAAGATACTATAAGAAAAGAAAACTAGAGGTCAATATCCCTGATTAAATATTCCAAACAAACTATTAGCAAACTGAATTCAGCAACACATTGGAAGATTTCACATACCATGATAAACTGGTTTTACCCTTGGGTCACAAGGGTGATTTAACACAGGTAAATCAATAAATGTGATATACCACATTGATAGAATGAAAGATGAAAATTGTAAGATCTTAATGCAGAAAAAGTGTTCAACAAAATACAAATATCCTTTCATGATAAAAACTCTTGACAAATTTGGTATAGAAAGAACATACTAATACAGGCCATATATGACAAGCCCACAGCTAACATCATACTCATGAATGAAAGGTTGAAAGATTTTCCTCTATGATCAGGAGCAAAACAAGGGTGCCCACTCTCACCACTCCTATTCAGTATAGTACTAGAAGTCCCAACTAGCAGTCAAGGAAGAAAAACAAATAAAAGGCATCCAAATTGGAAAGGAAGAAGTAAAATTGTTCTTGTTTATGATGATATCATCTTATATCATCAGGGCATCAGAGGGAAGACACACTGAAACCATAATCACAGAAAACTAGTCAATCTAATCACACTAGGACCACAGCCTTGTCTCACTCAGTGAAACTAAGCCATGCCATTTTGGGGGCCACCCAAGACGGGCAGGTCATGGTGGAGAGGTCTGACAGAATGTGGTCCACTGGAGAAGGCAATGGCAAACCACTTGAGTATTCTTGCCTTGAGAACCCCATGAACAGTATGAAAAGGCAAAATGATAGAATACTGAAACAGGAACTCCCCAGATCAGTAGGTGCCCAATATGCTACTGGAGATCAGTGGAGAAATAACTCCAGAAAGAATGAAGGGATGGAGCCAAAGCAAAAACAATACCCAGTTGTGGATGTGACTGGTGACAGAAGCAAGGTCCGATGCTGTAAAGAGCAATATTGCATAGGAACCTGGAATGTCAGGTCCATGAATCAGGCAAATTGGAAGTGGTCAAACAGGAAATGGCAAGAGTGAACGTCGACATTCTAGCAATCAGCGAACTAAAATAGACTGGGATAGGTGAATTTAACTCAGATGACCGTTATATCTACTACTGCGGGCAGGAATCCCTTAGAAGAAATGGAGTAGCCATCATGGTCAACAAAAGAGTCTGAAATGCAATACTTGGATGCAATCTCAAAAACAACAGAATGATCTTTGTTCGTTTCCAAGACAAACCATTCAATATCACAGTTATCCAAGTCTATGCCCCAACCAGTAA
>SJYV01030229.1:778994-820972 GCA_006410875.1 Neotragus pygmaeus | reverse complement strand
TGGAGAAGACTCTTGAGAGTCCCTTGGACTGCAAGGAGATCCAACCAGTCCATTCTGAAGGAGATCAGCCCTGAGATTTCTTTGGAAGGAATGACGCTAAAGCTGAAACTCCAGTACTTTGGCCACCTCATGGGAAGAGTTGACTCATTGGAAAAGACTTTGATGCTGGGAGGGGTTGTGGGCAGGAGGAGAAGGAGACAGCAGAGGATCAGATGGATGAGATGGCTGGATTGCATCACTGACTCGATGGACATGAGTCTGAGTGAACTCCAGGAGTTGGTGATAGACAGGGAGGCCTGGTGTGCTGCAGTTCATTGGGTTGCAAAGAGTTGAACACAACTGAGTGACTGAACTGAACTGAATATGAGACAAGAGCCTAAAAAAACTCAGTGGAGAAAGGATGGTCTCTTCAATAAATGGTGGTGGGGAAAACTGGTAAATTGCAGGCAAAAAAATGATACTGGGCCCCTATTTTATATCATTCATAAAAATTGACTTGAAATAGATTAAACTTTTAACCAATAAGACCTGAATGTGTAAAACTCCTAAAAGGACGCATAGAGAGAAAGCTCCTTGACATTGTTTGGCAATCATTTTTTGGAGATGACACTAAGCAACAAAAGCAAATGTCAGTGGGACTGCATCAAACTAAAAAGCTTCTGCACAGCAAAAGAAACTGTCAACAAAATGAAAAGGCAGCCTATAGAATGGGAGAAAATATTTGCAAATCATATATTTGATAAGGGATTAATATCCAAAATAAGGTACATATATAATTCAAAAGCAAACATGACAACTACCATATGATCCAGCAATTCTACTTCTGGGTATATACACAAAGAAATGAAATCAGAATTTCCAAGAGCTATCTGTACTCCCACATTCATTGCATCATTATTCATAATAGCCAAGACATGGAAACAATCTTTAAGTGTCTGTCCATGGATGAATGGATAAAGAAAATGTGAGATACATATATGTATATATAATATTACTTAGATAGGAGAAATAAGAAAATTCTGCCATTTTCAACAGTGTGGATGGACCTTGAGGGCATTGTGCTAAGCAAAGTCAAGTCAGAGAGAAAGACAATATTGTATGTCAATTACATATGGAATCTTTAAAAGCCAAACTCATAAAAACAGAGTGTAATGGTGGTTGGCAGAAGGCGGAGTAAATGGGGAAATGTTGGTCACAGGGTATAAATTTCCAATTCTAAGGTGAATAGGTTCTAGGCATCTAATGTGCAGTGTGCAGATTATACTTAACAATACTGTATTTATGTGTTTGAAAGCTGCTAAGAGAGCAAGTCTTAAACGTTCTTCACTCCTCAAAATAAATGGTAATTACGTAAGGTGATGGAGATGTTAACTAACCTCGCTATAGAATCCTTTCACAATATGTGTGTATCAAATGCCAACACTTTGTACACCTTAAACTTATACAATATATGTTGAACATAGCTCAGTAAAACTGTGAAAGAAAAGAAAAGCATCCTGATTGCAAAGGAGCATGTAATATTCCTTTCACATCCTTGTTCACAGATGATACGGTAATATTCATAGAAAATCCTAAGGAATTCATGAAAAAACTATTAGAGCTAATAAACAAATTTAGGAAAGTTGCAGGATTCAAGATCGCCACACAAAAATCAGTTGCATTTTTTATATTAGCAGTGAACACTGTGAAAATATAATTAGAGCAATTTTATTTGCAGTGGCACACACACACAAACAAAAACAGAATAGTTATAAGTAAATTTAACCAGGAGCAGGGAATGGCAAACCACCTCAGTATTGTTGCTTTGAGAACCCCATAAACAGTATGAAAAGGCAAAAAGATATGACACTGAAAGATGAACTCCACAGGTCAGTAGGTGCCCAATAAATAGCTCCAGAATGAAGATGCTGAGCCAAAGCAAAAACAACAGCCAGTTGTGGATGTGACTGGTGATGGAAGTAAAGTCCAATGCTGTAAAGAACAATATTGCATAGGNTAAACAAATTTAGGAAAGTTGCAGGATTCAAGATCGCCACACAAAAATCAGTTGCATTTTTTATATTAGCAGTGAACACTGTGAAAATATAATTAGAGCAATTTTATTTGCAGTGGCACACACACACAAACAAAAACAGAATAGTTATAAGTAAATTTAACCAGGAGCAGGGAATGGCAAACCACCTCAGTATTGTTGCTTTGAGAACCCCATAAACAGTATGAAAAGGCAAAAAGATATGACACTGAAAGATGAACTCCACAGGTCAGTAGGTGCCCAATAAATAGCTCCAGAATGAAGATGCTGAGCCAAAGCAAAAACAACAGCCAGTTGTGGATGTGACTGGTGATGGAAGTAAAGTCCAATGCTGTAAAGAACAATATTGCATAGGGACCTGAAATGGTAGGTCCATGAAACAAGGTAAATTGGAAGTGGTCAAACAGGAGATGGCAAGAGTGAACATCAGCATTTTAGGAATCAGTGCACTAAAACGGACCAGAATGGGTGAATTTAATTCAGGTAACCATTATATCTACTACTGTGGGCAAGAATCCCTTAGAAGAAATGGAGTAGTCCTCATAGTCAACAGAAGAGTCCAAAATGTGGTACTTGGGTGCAATCTCAAAAATGACAGAATGATCTCTGTTTGTTTCCAAGGCAAACCATTCAATATCACAGTAATCCAAGTCTATGTGATAGACTAATGCCAAAGAAGCTGAAGTTGAATGGTTCTATGAAGACCTATAAGACCTTCTGCTGCTGCTGCTGCTAAGTTGCTTCAGTCGTGGCCGACTCTGTGCGACCCCAGAGACGGCAGCCCACCAGGCTCCCCCGTCCCTGGGATTCTCCAGGCGAGAACACTGGAGTGGGTTGCCATTTCCCTCTCCAGTGCATGAAAGTGAAAGTGAAGTTGCTCAGTCCTGTCATGACCTTCTAGTTCAGTTCAGTCGCTCAGTCGTGTTCGACTCTTTGCAACCCCATGGACTGCAGCACTCCAGGCCTCCCTGAAGATGTCCTTTTCATCATAGGGGACTGGAATGTAAAAGCAGGAAGTCAAGAGATACCTGGAGTAACCAAGTTTGGCCTTGGAGTACAAAATGAAGCAAGGCAAAGGCTTAACAGAGTTTTACAAAGAGAACGCACTGGTCATAGCAAACACCCTCTTCCAACAACACAAGAGAAGACTCTACACATGGTACACATGGACATCACCAGATGGTCAATACCGAAATCAGATTGATTGTATTCTTTGCAGCTGAAGATGGAGAAGCTCTATACAATCAGCAAAAACAAGACTGGGAGCTGACTGTGGCTCAGATCATGAACTCCTTATTGCAAAATTCAGGCTTAAATTGAAGAAAGTAGGGAAAACTACTAGACCATTCAGGTATGATGTAAATCAAATCCCTTAAAGTTATAAAGTGGGAGTGACAAATAGATTCAAGGAATTAGATCTGATAGACAGAGTTCCTGAAGAACTATGGACCGAGGTTTGTGACATTGTACAGGAGACAGTGATCAAGACCATCACCAAGAAAAAGAAATGCAAAAAGGCAAAATGGTTGTCTGAGGAGGCCTTGCAAATAGCTGAGAAAAGAAGCAAAAGTCAAATGAGAAAAGAAAAGATACATACATCTGAATGCAGAGTTCCAAAGAATAGCAAGGAGAGATAAGAAAGGCTTCCTAAGTGATCAATGCAAAGAAATAGAGGAAAACAACAGAATGGGAAAGACTACAGATCTCTTCAAAAAAATTAGAGATACCAAGGGAACATTTCATGCAAAGATGGGCACGATAAAGGACAGAAATGGTATGGACCTAACAGAAGCAGAAGATATTAAGAAGAGGTGGCAAGAATACAAAGAACTATACAAAAAAGATCATGACCCAGACAGCCATGATGGTGTGATCACCCACCTGGAGCCAGACATCCTAGAATGCAAAGTCAAGTGGGCCTTAGGAAGCATCACTATGAACAAAGCTAGCGGAGGTGATGGAATTCCAGTTGAGCTCTTTCAAATCCTAAAAGATGATGCTGTGAAAGTGCTCCATTCAGTACACCAGCAAATTTGGAAAACTCAGCAGTGGCCACAGGACTGGAAAAGCTGTTTTCATTCCAATCCCAAAGAAAGGCAATGCCAAAGAATGCTCAAACTGCTACACAACTGCTCTCACCCCACATGCTAGCAGAGGAATGCTCAGAATTTTCCAAGCCTGGCTTTAACAGTACATGAACCAAGAACTTTGGATGTCCAAGCTGGATTTAGAAAAGGTAGAGGAATCAGAGATCAAATTGCTAACATCCGTTGGATCATCGAAAAAGCAAGAGAGTTCCAGAAAAACATCTACTGCTTTATTGACTATGCCAAAGCCTTTGACTGTGTGGATCATAATAAACTGTGGAAAATTCTTAAAGGCATGGAATATCAGACCACCTTACCTGCCTCCTGAGAAATCTGTATGCAGCTCAAGAAGCAACCGTTAGAACTAAACATGGAACAACAGACTGGTCCCAAATTGGGAGAGAACATGTACCTCATTACCTCCTTTATAAGTTTTCTCTTAACTAATCTGCTATCATAAAATTTTAAATCTTTTGCTCAAAAGAGTAGATATGACTATTCCATTCCAGAGCTAAGTAAAATCACTCAAGGAAATAATTTCTGTTTGGGATCATCTGCATGGCTACGTGTCCACCTTGTCTTCTGGTAAATTCTTATTTATCCTTCAAATACATAAGCCACTGAAGGCTTTTCCAACCCTGTTCTCACTCCATCCACGTAATTAATAACTCTTTTATGCCATTATTAGGCAAAATTACTAGGCATAATTTTTTCACTGTACCATTTAACTGTGTTATATTGAATTATTTGTCTGCTCCACTGGACTCTGATTCCTTGAAGACCTAGACTCTTTTCTGTATTTCCAGTGCCCAGATAATGCTCATAGGTGACTGGCATATAGTAAGTGTATGTTAAATGCTTGTTGAGTAGAGCTGTTACCCAGTAAGATCAGTGTTATAATACAGCTACTTTGGTTTTTGGTTTGCATTGTAAAGTCATAATATAATGCACAAGACAAATCTTGTGATCTTGAAATCTCTTAATCACCAGAGGATGTAGGCCTTTGGGAAGCTTAAAGGTAGTAGATTAAGGGAGAGAGTATATTTAATTTTTACCCCCTACATGGGAATCTAGTGCATTGCTAGGTGTTTTATAAGTACTTAAATATTTGTTTCATGGATGATTTAGATTGCTTGAGGAGAGGTCTGGGCCTAAGCAAAAGGAAAAAAAAAATGTTTCTAAAGGTGATTTAATATTGTGTCCATCCTATTTTTTAAATTACTATTATTTTTAAAAGTTATTTTTTGGCTGCACTGGCTCTTGCAGTGCGTGGGCCTTCTCTAGCTGCAGCACACAGGGGCTTCTCTTGTGGAGCATGGACTTCTCGTTGCAGTACATGGGCTTAGTTGCCCTGAGGCATGTGAGATCTTAGTTCCCTGAAGGAGGATCAAACCTGCATCCCCTGCACTGGAAGGCAGATTCTTATCCACTGGACCTCTATCCATGCTATGAAGGAAGGTGAGGTGTCCCTACATTTCTCTAAGCATGAGTGAAATAGCCATAGGTCTTGTGTTATTTAGGCAGGATCTAAGTTTGGAAACAAAGACTTAAACCAGATGTCCTCTCTGGAGAACTCTCTCTTTGGACAGGATTTGTTCTTAGAATTATTTTGTTAATTAATACATTTTCTGTGATAGCTGCATAGCTTTGAAAGGACAGACAAGATGGTCATCATAGGCTCTGGTTGATGATTTGTCTTTGTTCTCTTGTAGGAACCTAAATTCCAAGCTGGAAAGGAGTCAGAGCTGCAGTGACACTGGTCAGGACAGAGCGAAGAGCAGGCTCAGAGCAGCGCCAGCCAGCAGAGCCAAGGTAGACCTCACACAGGCCTTGCCTGGGCTCTCTCGTCCCAGCCCATGACCTCCTGCACGCGGCCACCAGAGGACGATTTCAGATGGGGAGAGGCACAGTGGATCCTAGGCAAACTCATTACGTTGGAGAATTTTACAAAGCAGATGTGAAGGAAGACAGTTTGAATTAGTAGCAAGATAAGTAGAATGAGGGCTTCTAGAAAAAACCTTCTTCAAAATTCTAGATGAGGTTTTTTCATAAAGGTTTTCAATCTCATTATTTGTTTCATGTGTAGGAATTTCTCTAAATGGTGGGTACACTCTAAATGAGGGATTTTCTACATTTCTTAGACTTGTGTCACCCTTTATCTCTTTTCTTACCCTTCTCTTCACACCCCTCTACCATCAAGAAGGAATGATGAAGAAAAAGGTTATATATGTATGTACATAGTCTTTTCATCTCTTTCAGGCCACAGCCATGACCCCTACCTCCAACCCCATCATCGGCGTCCTGCTGTCCACCCGGAAGCACCGCTGCCTCTCGGCTCCCGACCTGACCGTTGAGAAGCGCCTGCCCTTCAGCTCCCTGTCAGCCTTGGCTTCCTTACACAAGCCAGAGCGCTCTGTCAGCCCTGAGAGTAACGACAGCATCTCAGAAGAGCTAAACCATTTCAAGCCCATCGTCTGCTCACCGTGTACTCCTCCCAAGAGGCTCCCTGATGGCCGTGTGCTGAGTCCCCTCATCATCAAATCAACACCCCGCAACCTAAACAGAAGCCTGCAGAAGCAGACTTCTTATGAGGCTAGTCCACGGATCCTCAAAAAGTGGGAGCAGATCTTTCAGGAGCGGCAGATCAAAAAGACCCTTTCAAAAGCCACCCTCACCTCCCTGGCTCCAGAGACAGGGGACGACTTACTGGTCTCTGAAGTTACGCAGTCTAGCAAGGAGAAGTCTCTTCTGGCTTTAAATACAAGACTGTCGAGTGGGCACGTTCTCTCTGAGTGTACAGGACCTACCGCCCCTGACCTTGATTATTTTTCCTCTGTTAGCCAGACAAAGGCAGAACAGGGCAGTGACCATAAAAAGAGCACTGAGATCCCATTGGAAACCTGCTGCTCTTCAGAACTCCCAGTGGGGGCCAGTGGGACTTCTTTGGAGAGAGAGCAGGTGGAAAGGTCAGGGTCACCCTCAGATGCCAAGTTAGATAAAACCTGTATAACAGCAACTATGAAAATCTCAGCAGTTAACTCAGTGCTACCTAAAAACAGTGTTTTGGGTGGGGTCCTCAAAACAAAGAAACAGTTGAAGACAGTGAATCATTTTGATCTGCCTAATGGTGTTCTGGCAGACAACCTCGGTGATGAGCCACTTCCTTCCTTGCGTCGGGGCAGGAAAAGACGATGTAAGACCAAGCACTTGGAACAAAACGGCTCCCTTAAGAAACTGCGACAAAGCAGTGGCGAGGTGGGTCTGGCCCCCACAGACCCAGTGCTGCGAGAGATGGAGCAGAAATTGCAGCAAGAGGAACAGGACCGGCAGCTGGCTCTGCAGTTGCAGCGCATGTTTGACAACGAGAGGCGGACTGTGAGTCGGCGGAAAGGAAGCGTGGATCAGTATCTCCTGCGGTCCAGCAGCATGGCCGGGGCCAAGTAGCACCTGATGAACATTGTTACCTGTTTTTCTCAGAGGTCTTTGAGCTTGATCATTTACCCTGAAGAAATGAGTGTTCTCACTTTGGGTTTCTTTTAATGGCAAAACACTGTCAAATATGATTCTGAGAGGTTTGGGGGCCTTTGTAGACTATATCCAAGGGAACTCCGTCTCTGCCTCCCTGTGACCCAGGCCAGAAGCACTCCTCACTCCGTAGGGTGGCCCACCCCTTAGGGTATCTGGGCCAAATCTGGCAGCACCTGCTTGGCATGAGATTCAGTAGCAGAGTGGCCAGGGTTAGATGGTAGAGGAGAAAGGGGATGCCTTCTTACATTGATAGACCTCCTGACTTCTTTCAGCAGGTGGTGTTTCAAATCAGCCTTGCAGATAAAAAATAGTTCCATCTTTTTTTTTTTTCCCCGAAGTGCAACAGTGTAGTTCTTTGGCAAATCCAAAAAGATTGTGTTCCCCCTTCTTACCTTTGCTTCAAGTAAATATACCTAATGAAATCAGTTTTTATGCTTCTACGAAAGTTAATTTACATTCCTTCTTTAAAAAAATAACACTTGATTAATACTATATAGTTGACAGACCACATTCATAGTCATTATTTAATTTGGTCTTTTCAAGAGACCTCACATGTAAGTGGTATTAGCCCGTTTTTGATGATGAAACTGCATTGCAGATGTTCAGGTTCTCTCAACTACTAAGGGCATACATAGCCCAGACTGATTGCTGGGTCTCCCGAAAACAAATCCCATGGATTTTTTCCCCACTTAAGAGGTTGCCATAATGGACAGCAATCCAAGGACATACCAGGGGAGCCTAGAGAAAGCTGGCTGGGCTTTGAATATTGATTGTGCAAAATCCACATGCAGATAATTGAGACTGACTAGAAGTGCAAACATATACTGTATAGTTATCCACATCCCTCCAGTTTACTGCCTTCTGTTTTCCTGGGGTTCTACTCTGTTAGATAAACTATGATTGGACCTCATTATTACTCTCCTCTTGGACAAGAGTTGTCTGCAGTGTTGTTCTAAAATCCAAAAACTTTGCCCAGAAGTCAGGCAAGAACAGTACTGAGACTCCTTACTGTGGAAACACGGTGTCTAGCTGGATGCAGCTGGTCAATTCAGTCCCATGGACCTTTGGGGTTTATTTTCCTTAGCAGGTGACACCGTGTGTCTTTTGCATCTCTGGTGGTGCTTGGTGCTTCTGCCCATCTGGGCTTATTGAGAGTAGTGGTTAAAATAGAATTTTAGGGAATCTGTGGTGGGCTGGCATTCCCTGTGCATGTATGCGCTGTTACTATAAAGTCATGTGATTGGCATTTTAACAAGCCTTTCAGATCTTCCATATCCCAGTGTACACTGTCCCCCTCAGGTGGCCTCAGCTGGATGCTGCACAGTTTTTCCAATGATGTTGTCTTTGGTGAAAACATTTCTGGAACTGTCCTCAAAGTCTGGAGACATCTAGACATCTAATATTCAAACTGGAAAGGACATTGAAAGTGAAGTCGCTCAGTCGTGTCCGACTCTTTGCGACCCCATGGACTGTAGCCTACCAGGCTCCTCTGTCCATGGGATTTTCCAGGCAATAGTACTGGAGTGGATTGCCATTCCCTTCTCCAGTGGTTGTCTATTCCAGCTTCTTCCTCTTACTAAGGGAGAAGCTAAGGTCCAGAACAATAACTCACTTATCCAGATCACAAAGGATGTACTGTATCACCTACTTTTGATTCTTAGATTTGCCTCCCTACTTCTCTTTAATCTTTGGGTTTATAGGAAAGAGAATTTTAATTTGAAACTAGTCAGAAGCTATTGGAAACCTTTGGAACAGAAAGTAGGTTATCAAGAGAGTTTGGAGTCAGAAACGAGGTGCAGCTGTAAAGCAGTCAGAGCCGTTTTCTTGGGCAACTCATACACAATTCCCAGAGGAGTTCCAGAGCTGTCTGAAGTACCTGGGTAATCACTGAGATATGTGGGATTTCCTCAGTGGCTGCTTTGGTGGGGAATGTCACTCACGAATATGTATGTTCTGTGTGTCTGTGTGTGCACACGTGCAGATGTGTGTTTAGAAGAGACACACCAATCTCATTACTTCATCTTCACACCACTTCAGTTTTAGGTCCTCCCAGCAACATGGGCCCTCTGAAAGCTGCTGGAGGGCATATTGGTGCCCAGGATAGAAAAGCTGACAATAGTCTGTAGAGGACAGGGAACGTGACTTACTAAATACCCTCAGAGATGTCAGTTACTGCCATTTCATGGAGTTCCTTTTCGATCTTAGTAAATGTTATTGGAAGGCTAGTCTCATTGGTAGTAGCAAAGACACTTATTTTTCCGCTTGTCACCTTTTTCTGTATCTCCAATAATTTGAAAAACTTTTCAGTTGGAGCTAATTTTTTTGGAAAAAAAGATGAATATTTTTAATAGAAAAGATATATATTTTAAATATTTCCCCAAAGTAATACTTTCATTTTAAGAAATTGCTTAGTAGTAGCAACAAGTTTCAGCATCAGGTTGCAGAGTGAAAATCTGTTACGTGAATATTCCCAAAAGCTGAATCCAGTTTAGTGACCCCCTCCTATGGAGCCTTGAATGGTACTGACGGTTGTTTCTAGACTTCCAGCTGAGCAGCAGTCCTTCACACATAGGCAAAGTAGTTTAGGCTAAGGAAGGAGGAGGCTTAATCTTTCATCTTCCTGGCTTTGGAGGAGGGTAAAACCACTAAGATATTATCTGTATTTTAACATGCTTCCCATACTTAACTACTAAAACCTGAACACTTCTTTCTGAAAGAATTCCCCTCCCCTGTTGCTTAATTGTGAAGTTGGTCACAAATGGAGTTGTTGACATGAATTCTTTAGAGAAAAAGACACAGAAGGAAAACAATGATGGGGAGGGTTTGTGAGCTAGAATGAAAGATACGCTATTTCCCAAAACAAACATTTCTCACACATTGGAGTCTGCTTCACCATAGAAATTTCCCATGTTCTGTTTACTCTGTTCCTTGTGTATATGTGTTTTTTTCTTATTAAAGGCGAAGTTAGGAGAGGTTGGAGGATGGAGGTCATCCTAATGGGAAATCCAAGAAACATGGTTCCTGAGAACGGGGCTTGAAGCCCTTTAACAAGTGGGAAAGATACTTTGGGAACACGTTCATGATCTATTGATTGTATCCACTGGAAGAAGTTATCTGGGCCTGTTGGGTTGATGTCAAGTTGGGGGATTATGTATCCAGCCCCGGGCCCCTTTCATATAATTGCCTCTTTTTAGAAGGTTGATTCTTTTTGGCTGAAGCTTCCCAAGAAAACCTTTTGTAAGTGGCTTCATTTATTTTTTTAAATGGAATCTTTAAATTTTTGCCTGGAGGAAGCACCAGTGATGAATGCCTTCTGTGTTTTTTTGTTGTCTTTGTTCATTTTCTCTTAAAAATGCCCTTAAGTGATTAAAGCTGCTTAATTAATTGCTATGTGATTACAAACTGACTAAGATGGAAAGCTGCCACTGGCTCGACTGGTGAAGCTGATGACCGAAGGCTGTGCTGCTCATCCTTTTTGTTCCATTTGACAGGTATTTCCTGAGTTTCGAACTTTTGCCAGCCCTGTGCTGGGTCATGGATATAAAGAAGGAAAGGACAGTCCATGCTCTTGAACTCAGTGTCTCCTGGAATATATTTGAATGTATGTGTGGCTGGAGAGTTCGTTAATGGTTTTGTAAAGGGCCACAGTGATGATCTTGGATGGCCCATTCAGAGTACCGTCCAGCACCCTTGGACATTTTAGATACCCCCATCAGTTCTGTGAACTTGACTGCAATATTGCTTTCTGTTTCTGAAGTACTTTTACCAGAGGAGAATGATCTTTCTCCTCCCACAATTATAGGACAATTATAGTTCTCCAGGAGCTGCTTTTAGCATAAAGCCCCAAGAAATGAGGAAGACTGTGGATCACAGACATGGGCACAGGCGGTTGAAATCTCAACTTAGCAACCTACCAACCTCTCCATGAACCAGACCTTTCACCAAAGCTGGCAGCAACTTGGGATTCTTTTCCTTTTTCTTGCATGGCTTTCCATTGAGATGGAAGGCCAGCTGGTGAGGAGGGGAAAGAAAAATGAAGGCTGGATCATAATCACAAAATGTTATATAGCTGGAATGGGCATGGGAATTACCCAAGTCACACTATCCCACCTGATGCCCTCCTTCTCTTTAAGAAACAAGGAACTCGGGGTTCAGTGCCCTGTGTCCTATTTTGTACTATAGTTATCTAGGGTCTGAATGAATAATCCTCTAAGCTGCACACACACACAATTTGCTCATGAAGGAGATAGCCAAATGATAATTTTAACAGGTTTTTCTTCCTGCTTTTTTTCAGATAGAATTAAAATGTACCCAGATCCCTTGAATACACACCCAGGTAGGGAACTGCCCCCCACCCCCCACGCCGCCCCATAGTGAGAGTAATGTGAACATGAAATCTTGGGAAGTGATATATTTTGACTGAACAGCCTGTCATTTTTAACTACCAGCGATTAGAACACAGCTCTTCATTTTTCTTTGAAAATCAAAAACTCCATAGGGACTTAACTTTTCTCGGCCAGCCATTTCTTAACAACCCACAGACTGGTCATTTGGCTTGTCTTTTAGAACTAAATATAGATACTTATGTTGTGACTCAATGAGAATGACTTATTCTTGTGTCAATGAGGAAGCAGGTCTGCTTATAATTTTCTGAGGGGTGGGATACTAGGAAAAGATGCTGCTTGAATCGGCTTTCCTCCAAAGATGATCCAGAAATGCATCTTGACACGTCATCACAGTTAAGATACATGTACAGAAGTCTTATATTGGATGAAGGAAAAAGACTGAATGTGCACATTGTTCTATGTATTATCAGTATTTTTTTCCTAAGAAAAATATTTACACACTTTGCTTTGTGAGTAAATGCTTCCTTAATGCTTTGTCTCAGTAGTTGTAGGAGGCAACCTCAAACTGGGGTGCCTCCCTTTCTACCTTTTCTGGGTTTTTAACAACTAGTTGGACAAAGCCAAGGCAAGGCCAGGCTTGTTCTTCCTTTCCTCTCATTGAATAAAGGGTAAAAATAGGGAGTGTACTCCTCAAAGATCAAGCCGTGAGAGCTCAAGAGCAGCTTTTGGGCCCTGGCTCCAGATGGCGGCAGATTCTCCCTTATTGGCCCTGCCCTCTCCCCACGCTGTGCCACCAGGGGTAGGGGCTTTTGCTCAGTGGTTCAACCCTTAACCTCCAACAGAAAAGTTCCAGTGAGAATGGATAATTATATAAGGGAAATATGGTTGTCTCAAGTGCCAACTAATGGATTTTCTTCTCTGTGTGTGACTGATGTACTATTTATTTACTCTTAATTCTTCATACAGTTATCCTTAAGGCCTTATCCCCTTCCACCCAGAAAGAAAATAGTTTGGATTTTGGTTTTATTCAACCTGCTGTCTGCAGTCGAGTACAGAAGGGGCCTAGATCCTTGGCAGTGCCACTGCTAGATGCCTCCTCTCCAACTCTTCAGAAAGAGTGTTTTGACAAAGAGGACTCAGAACAGGGCATGCCTATCAGGAATGCTTCTGCCCACACAGGACCAAATGGGATGATGTGTTATTTGAACAGTACTAGAGTGCATTCCTCAATGCAGGTTTGCCAGGCTGAGGAGAGGCCCAAGTTAAGAATACAGTAAAGCAAACTCATGAATGTTCTGTTTCTAGTCAAAGTCTTCTCTGGAAAGCAATCTCAAGCAAATCTGAGCTTGTAGACTGTATATGAGTGTAGACTGTATATGAGTTCTGGTGCCATTTTTGCTCTAGAAGATGCCCCATATTAGAATGTCTTGCTTCAGCATTCAAAATGATAGGAAAACCAGTTTATTCAGATGGTATCCATGTGGAATAACAGAAAGGTAAGAGCATCTGATCTAGATAAGTATAGCCTCTTCAGGATAGTCTCATACAGGTAAAGGACTGGCCTGACTGGGCAGAGAGAGCAGATATGCTCTGGGCCAAAAAGCAGAGTTAGGATTACAGAGGGACTTGAGCAGATGCTTAAGCTGATGACTTGAGCCATCCAATAGTTTTCCCAACAAAGGAAGGGACAGCCTTCGGAGGGAATGAGCTCCCTGTCACTAGATGTGCAAGCACAAACTGAGTGATCTGCTGGGGAGACGGCAAGAGACTTCCTGCCTTGAAGCTGGGCGAGCATGTTCTCAGGAGCCTTTCAAGCCTATGAGCTTATGGTTTGATAGGTGTTTCTGGCTGAAGGGAGCATCCCAGATCTCCTGAATTTGAACCTAGTTTCACTTTCCTAACATTAGCAGAAGGGTGGTTGGGCCTAGGTGATCCAACATGGCGATTCAGCAACAGGCCCCAGCACAGGAGCGCCATGGAGGGTAGCACTGTAGGCATTACCTGAATAAGTCCTGGTGCCTGTGAGAGTGAGACGGAACTGACTTCGGAACTTGGTATGTCTATGAGAATGAGTGTGATCGTGTGTGAGACTGAACTTGAATGTGTATGTCTGGTATGACACAGCTTAGTGTAAATATGTGTCTGGCCCCGTTTGTGGCTGTGGTTGAGTATGATGACATGTGAACACTTGTGTCCTAATAGTCTCACACTCAAGATACAGCAGACACTGCACCACAGACCTGTGGCGACCAGATTACTTCTGTAATCGCCTTAATTACACCTTATGTTGTGAGACTTTGTGCCTTGCCATGGATCCTTCATTTCTATGCCACTGCTTCCTGGACCCCGGGAACTAGAGGCCTGCCCCAGGTCTGACTTGTAGGCACCTCTAGGAGAGCAGTCTAAGGAGCAATCATTGGCCAGGTGACTAGGTCACACCCAGTGTCTGTCCCGAAGTGCACTCTCCAGAATTCAGCCCCAGTGGCCTTCTCCTCCTCTGCAGCAGGTGTGGAGGACTGTGCACGCACAAGAATGGAGCAACCCTTTAGGCTACCTTGGCCAGAACTAGCTTGCTTACCCTGCGTCCAGGCTGACCCTGCACAGTCTACAGTCCACAATCCAGTTTTAGAGTCATGTCCCACTGTCCTTGCACATGGGACTTTGGTTTACATCCTGGATTAGAAGACCTTGGGAAACTCCATGTAAGCCCTTTCCTCAACTTGTCCCAACTTTGTGGTGATACCCATCTAACAAGGAAATCCCCAATCCTTTTCTCCCTTCCATTTGCTGTCACAGTGGAAAAGCCTACCCAACAGAGAGAGCCTCAAAGATTTCAAGGTCCTAGAGGCCTGTTTTGCACCCGAGCCCTGCTCCCAACACAGACACACACTATTGAACCTGTCCCCCCCCCTCCCACACACACACACTTGGCTGTGGGCAAGTTTACCTCTCTGAGCCTTAAGATTCTGTGCTGCTTTTCTATTTCATCAACCATTTTGTGTCTTAGTGCTTACCCCAGCTCTGTGGGATTACACTGTTATCACCTGTGTGACTCAGGCAGGTTTCCCATGGGACTCTTAAGGATGTGTATCAGCTGGGGTTTCTTTCCCACAGTGGAACGACCTGGCTCAGGCTCCAGAAAGGAATGAGGGCTACCTTGCTCTATGCACTCACTCTTTATTGCTATTGGACAAGGTGCTGATTCCTGCCTGGCCCAGGAAGGGGAGGTCCTGACCAGCTCCCCACTCTCTGTGGCCAGCAAGCAAGGCTGAGCAGAGCTTGGAGACCCGAACCTGTCCCAAGGAGTGGTCAAGGGTGTGGCACCCTTGCAAAGGGTGCAGGGCACAGGCTAGTTGGCACCCATGGCCCCGTGCACAGCCCTAGCCTTTCAAGTCACTGGCTGTGGGCTCCTGGTAGAATTCATCCATGAATTCGAGGAAGCGGCCCAACTTAGGCTGGCTCCCGCTCAGTGCTGGGCGGGCCTGGGGCGGTGCTGTGGTCCCAAACACTGACCGCAGTGAGCAGCGCACCAGCCGCCGGTAGCGCGCACGGAACTCCTTCAGCAGCTTTTTGGCCTCCAGGAACTGCTTCTGGTTCACCAGCCGCTGCTCTGTCCGCTGGCGCAGGACAGCTCCTATAGGGAGAAAAGCCAGGAGGGACACCCAGGTCACCTGGGGTCCCACCTATCCCAGAGCAGCAGGGACTGGGTCCAGAGCTCCCCCATAAAGTGGGATGGAGTGGGAAGAGGATGTTGAGGGCCTTAAAATGGTCTCTCCAGCCTGGGCACTAGAAGGCCAGAGGGATCGCCTTCTGAGTCTGTCTCAAGCCGTTGGTAACATGCTGTGTGACTTCTGGCAGCTCTCTGCTTCACTCAGCTCATTTCCTCCATCTGCACACAGGAATGTCAGGCAGATGCTCTAAAGGGCTCTTCCTGCTCCGACACAAGCCCTCTGCCTTATCCCAGCCGGGGAGTAAACGTCTAGACCTCAGAGCCTGGCTGATGAGGATGGGGGGCCCTGAGCCATACCTAGTGGCGCCTCTCTAATGTTCTGGGTGTCCCGCATACGAATGAGGATGTCATCCAGCAGCTGGGCTCGAGTCTTTCGTTGGGGTGGAATAGGGATCCTCCGGGTCTGACAGGACGTGAGAGAGCAGAGTGTTAGCATAGGCACAGACTCCGTGGCCTCACCTCCTCATACAGTCACAGCAATAGGCGGGGGAGAAGTGGGGGTGCTAGGGAAAAGCGTGGCTCTTGGAGGTTCCAAGTGACAGCCATCTCTGTCCCTTAGCGTCCGCAGGGGCAGTTCACATGCACATTGAGGTGGAGGCTCACCCGCTTCTCCTTGGGAACATAGTGTTTCTGCAGAGCATCCAGCCTGGGCTTGCTGGAGCGGTACACGAGCGGGTATTTCAACATGTGCTGCAAGGCCTGTGCATTCTTCTGGATTCCTAGGTCAAAAGGACAAGGTTGAGTCAAGGCACATTCCCCTTCTCCTGGATGCCTCCCCTGACTTCTTTATTCCCCATTTCATAGCAGCCCTGGGTAAAAGGATGGAGGGTGCCAAGAAGACCCTTTCTAGCCAAGAAGACACTGTTCCCACATCCTGGCCTGATCTGTTGTGGCGCCAGAGGTGCCATCATTCAGTGAATACTTGTATCACTGAACAGGTCCTAATGGAAAAACAGCACAAGAGTAACCCATTGGGAAAGGTAACCCATTAACCTCGGAGGGTTACACTGCAGAGACTGACACCCACAGGAGCACAGCTGAGCACCAATACAAAACGCATCAGTCCAAAAGAAGGGGTGGGAGAAGATGCTGCCTCCCTTGTTTCAAACCAAACAGGGAGGATTCTGGATGTTCATTTTAGGGATTAACTGGGCTGGGGGAGGACCTGGGGAATCTGACTAGTCTGGGTGTTGATTCATTAAACCCTTCCTGGAGAGACTTCCAACCAAAGCAGTTAGGTCCAGAATGGCTGGAATCTCTTAACAGCTGTGATTCCCTCAAAGCCAATGAAGGTCCAGGCCAGGGGTCCTGACAAGTAGGGCTCTAGACCAGGACACTCCCAGGGGCCCTTTGACAGACATTCATATAAAAAATAGCACCCTGGCCTGGAAAAGAGTGTTGGCACCAGCCTTGGCTTTGCCCTGACTTGCTCTGGGTCATGGAGAGGGCTCCCTGCCCTAGAGACATTCTCCTCACATACCTTTTGGCTCAATGAAGGTGGGGTCAGGCTTGGCTGTCAGCAGCTCCTCATAGCCATGGTACTTCCTGGGGAAAGAGGCAGATGGGGGCTTCTTCTGAGTCCTCTTTGCCTCTCCGGGTGCTGTGGGTGGTGGTCTTTGTTCTTTCTCCTTTGTCTCTGAATCATCCCTCCGGAAGATGGAGGAAGATAACCCACTGACCTGTGCCCAAGAAGGAAAAGAAAATGCATTCCATTAACACCTCTGAGCTCTGTGTGGGTCCCCATGCTGGATCCTGTTAAGGGCAAGAAGCAAGCCTGGGGTGAGAGGCGGCAGACATGAAAACAGACACTGAACATACACTGAGATAAATGCTGTAACAGAGGGGAGCACAAGGGTGCTGGGTGAGCCCACAGCAAGCTCTAAAACAGCCAAGGAGGCCAGGACGCTTCTTGGAGGGATTGCTACCTTAGCCTGAGCTAAGTCTTGAAGAACCAGGAGAGCCATTCCCAGGTTGGGATTGGGGAATGGTCTGCAAGTGATGAGAAAGAAGGACCGTGATTTGTCCCCATGGGTGTCCCTACCAGTAACCTTGGATCAGTGGGGGGATGCAAACTCCCAGAAGGGGCTTGCAGGCCCTGCCAAGGGTGCCGCTTTCTGGTTTCCAGATCTGCCCTGTGCTTAGTTTTAGTTGCCTTATCACAGTTCAGCCATCTAAGGGTGGACAGGAACCCATGGGAGCTGGGAACAAGTGGGTGGGAACGGGCGGGGTCCAGGCACCTGGGTCAAGAAGATGGACTCTGTGCTCTTGGTGTCCTCATCTGACAGGCGGTCGGGGCTGAGGTGGCCAGCAGCATCGCTCCGGTGGGATGTCTCCTCACTATGCACAGTGGAGTTGGAGCAAATGGGTGGCAGTGGCACGAAGGTCTGGTGGGGCATGGGAGGGCCCCCCAGGCCCTCGATGGGCATCTCTCGCTCCACAGAAATGGTTTTGGTGGCAGGCGGATCCTTAGTCAGCTCTGCCTCTGACTTCAGCATCTCCTTTGAGGAAGACTTGATCATCATGGATGGGTGAGGGAGAATCATAGGCTGTTTTGGCACCTTGGGAACTTGAGTTTTCACCTGTCATGGGAGAAGGGCTGAATTGGTCCGCTTCCTAATCAGAATCTCTCCTTCTGGACATAAGCAGCCTAAGGCCAACCAGTATAGTGGTCAAAGCACTGGGGTAGGTCTCGTGGAGGGGGGAAGGGGCAAAAATCACACTTAGTGGGCATCTACGATGTGCCTTGTACATGACATGTTACATTTTATTTACACCTCAAACTACCCAGTGAATAAATGTCCTCATTTTATAAATAAGAAAATGGGGGCTCAGAGAGGTAAAACAACTTGTCCAAGATCACAGAGTTATTCAGTGGCAGAGGCTCCGGGCCTCATTCTGGATCCCTGACTCTATCACTCTGCCCTTCAGTAGCTTCATTCCTCTGATCAAGGCGTTCTGCAGTGCCCATGACTTTCCTTAGGGACTCCTAGGAGGGCCTGGGGGAGACAGCCCCACATTTTCTGGAAGGTGGCAGCACCAGCCCCCTATCAGGGTGCCAGTCCCTGCACCTTATACAAAGACCTATAAGGCAAATCTCTCTCAGGGTTTAGACCCAAGGAAATAATGTCCTTCCAACTGAAAGAATAAATAATAGAAAATAATTTCTTTCCCAGCTTTCTTAATTAGCAAAAGCCTGTCACCTCCCCTCCATGCCTCTGCTCATCTGCCAGGAGACAGCCATGTGCCAGCCTCCCTCAGCTGGGCTTAGTTCTGCTTCCCCTCCCTAGTTACCTGGTGGGTTGCTTATTCTTTGTCAGAAGTCTTTCGTCTACTTACACCTGTACTTTGACAGGCCATGCAGTACAGTGGAAAGGTCTCAAGCACAGTCTACCTTTTGAGCTCACACAAGGGGAAAACAGTCCCTTCCTGCCTATCTTGCAGGGTTTTCCCAAGTGAGATTTCAATGGTGTGCTCAAATGTGCCTGGGGAGCGAGGGAGTGGAAAGGATGACTATTTTATAAAATAAGGTTCTTTTTAAGAAAGTATTTCCTTTTTGAAATACATAAAATCTCACTGTTTAGATTTGAAGCCTGAGGGACCCAGTCTTTTTTCAGAACCTATGCCTCACAATGGCCAAAACAAGTGCCATTATTTGCCAGCTGGTGGGGAAGGGGCCACATTGATTCCTCCCTCTCACAAGTTTGTGCTGGAGGAGTGCTGGGGATGCTCTTCCTTTATCCCACCACCACTCTCCTGAGCAAAGACCGGATAATCTGACTGGCTAGAGGTTGAGAATCACTGGGTCCTGTATGCTGGACTGCTGAGCATCCGCGGCAGGCCATGTTATACTCCGTCTGTGTTCTCACACAGAAGCCTCACACCACTTTCTGGTTCCATGTTGGGTGGGTCCAGGCCTGCTCTGGCAGGTTCTCCATTTTTTCCCTGTTCTATCCAAGTCTTGTAGAAAGGAGTGCCAGCAACCTTGGTCTATGTAACTGAGTAAAAGGCTGTACATCCAACCCATCTCTGGGAGCACACTGGGGACATGCAGGCATCTCCAACCTGCCTGCAGCCCACACCACACTCTCCACATAGCCCGTGCTGGAAGTCAGACAGGATTTACAGAGCACTGAGTCGTTCCTCATTCGGCCACTGGTATGTGTGTTTATCCTCCATCAGCTGGAACGATGGTGGTGGCCCTGGACCCCAACACTCCCTTTTAGCAAGTAAGTTATTTCACCTCTCAGCCTGCTTCCTGTCTGCGGTGAGAGTTATGGGGGAGCGCGTGTGCAAGTTCTCGGCATGGGTACTCTGTACACGGGAGAGAGGATTACGTACTGAGCGTCTGGCTCACCCCGATTCCGCCCCTCCCCAGCTGCCTGTCAGGAAGGGAGGTAGTAGGACCCTTAGATAAGGCAACAGACGGGGGCGAAGATTATGGAAGCCCTCTGGATTTCTATTGCTGGTTTTAAATGCTGCTCTGGTCCCCTGAAGGCTCAAGACAAGAGCTTGGCTGTACACAGGCAGACTCCAGTGCAGAGCCTAGGGAATATCTTTATTTAACTTCTGGGGTCAGCAATGCCCAGTCCNAGCATTACTTCCTCTAATGCAGAGAAGAAATATTCCATACAAAGAAGAATGTGTGAAAGATTCCACAGCGAAGAGGAGAAACCCTGTTGGATGGATTTAAAGAAGGCTGCTGCTGCTGCTAAGTCACTTCAGTCGTGTCTGACTCTGTGTGACCCCATAGACTAGTGTGACTGAAAGCAGAGAGAAAGGGTGGTTGGTGCAAAATGAGACTTGTGGTGGGATGGGCCAGACCAAAGTTTATTAAAGATGTTGGTCCATAGAGAACCTATTAAATGAACTTTTAGAAATAAGAAGACCTAGGCTATTGCTTCAGGAGGGGGATCCAGATGACAGAGTAAAGAAGACATGGAGCTCACCTCCCCCCACCCCCCAAACACATCAAAACTATATCTACACATGGAACGATTTTCATGGAAAATGTTACGGAATCTGGCAGAAGAGCTCCTAAACCACCAAGGCTACAAGAGAGACTCCCACATAATCAGACAGGATGAGAAGAAAGGCACTTGGTCAGGACCTGTATCCCTGGGAGGGGACTAAGAGGAAGAGGGAGATGGCGTTGTGGATACTATCCCAGGGAGTGAGTGGGTCAGGACACAGACAGGGTGTCCGGTCCTGGGGTCCTACACAGAAAGGGCAAACCCCGTGGCTGTTTGGAGAAATACTGGGATGGGTTGGAGAAAGGCTGAAGCCTAGACTACATTGGTGAGGAGGGGATGGGTGCTGGCTCACCCCCAGACAGGGCAGGGGGTGGTCTACCCTAGCAGCTGCCGCCTTGCCATACTCAATCTGAGCTGAACACCCCAGGCCAGCAGTGGATCTAGGGCAGTCAGGTTCTAGGAAAAGAATCCATTTAGGGATGCAGAGGTGGTGCGGGGGGGCCTGGTGGGCAATGGTGGCCACTGCTGGCACTTACACAGAAGCAGCCCAACTTCCTACAGCTTGAGCAGCGCTTCAATTCCTACAAGCACAATGCCGAGATTCCCAGTCCCAGCCTAGTGAAGGCGCCAGCCCTGCCCACTCTGTGCTACAATTGTGCACTAGATCTGGGCCAACCATAATGGGGGGAAAGATGCAACTTGGACTGCAGCTGAGTAGAACGGCAGACACCTACACAGGCACAGCGCTGGGCCTCTGTAAAGTGCAGGAACTCCACTTACTTGTGCACGCCCCTCCTTCAGGGCAAAGGCCCCAGTGTGGGGGAAGGAAAACCACACACACTTAAAGGGAACAGAGTCAGCCTGAGTCAGACCCTCAAGGTTTCCACTGCCACAACTGGTCAGCAGACCCTACCCCTTGACAGAGTAGCCTCTGTCTCTGCTGAGAGTGCCAGCTAATCCAACACCAGCCACACCCTCTATTATAGAGGCCAGCACCCCCTGAGCAAAGACTGGGATGCTGTCCACCTCAGATCCAGCTCTCACCTCAAAGACACTGGGGACACCCAGCCAACACATGGTATTCCCACACAAAAAACATCCGTTCCAGACAGGGATTGGCCAAGATGGTGGAGTAGAAAGACCCTGAGCTCACCTCTTCTCACAGACACATCAAAATCACAACTATTTACAGAATGACCATTGATGACAAGGACCAGAACCTACCAGAAAAGAAACAGAATCAGCCTGCCAAATCTATTAAAATAGAAACAGCAAGTTAGGCAAAGTGAGGTGAAACAGGAACATGTTCCAGATGAAGGAACAAGGTAAAACCTCAAAAGAAAAAAATAAGTGGATATAGGCAATCTACCTGAGAAAGAGTTCAGGGTAACGATCATAAAGATGACCAAAGAACTGAGACAAAGAATGGATCCACAGAGGAAAAGGTGGAAGTTTTTAAACAAAGAATTAGAAAATATAACGAACAACCAAAGATTAAAAAATTGAAGAATGCAATAACTGAAATGAAAAATACACTAGAAGGAACCATTTACTACCATTAACCCAGCAATCCTACTCCTGGATAAATATCTGAAAAAAAAAAAAAGAAAAAGAGTGATTTGAAAAGGTATATTCATCCCAATGTTCACAGCAGTATTATTTACCACAGCCAAGATACAGAAGCAACCTAAGTGGCTATCAACAGATGAATGGATAAAGAAGACGTGATACATAGATACATACAATGGACTAATACTCAGCCATAAAAAGAAAATCTTGCCATTTGCAGCAACACAGATGGATTTGGGGAGTATTATTCTAAGTGAAATAAGTGCGATGGAGAAAGAAAATACTGTATGATATCTCTTATATGTGCAATCTAAAAAATACAGGAAATGAGTGAATAAGAAAGAAGCACACTTATAGATACAGAGAACAAACTAGCAGCGACCAGTAGGGAGAGGGAAGGGAGAAATATAGGTATAGAGAAGAAAGATGTATAAACCCTTAAGTATGAAATAAGTTATAAGGATATACTGTACAACACAGGGAATATAGGCATTATTTTATAGTAATTCAAATGAAGTACAACCTTTAAAAACTATGAATCACTATACTGTACACCTGTAACTTATAGAATGGGCTGGAAAAAGCACAAGCTGGAATCAAGATTGCCAGGAGAAATATCAACAACCTTAGATATGCAGATGACACCACCCTTATGGCAGAAAGTGAAGAGGAACTAAAGAGCCTCTTGATGAAAGTGAAAGAGGAGAGTGAAAAAGTTGGCCTAAAGCTCAACATTCAGAAAACGAAGATCATGGCATCCGGTCCCATCACTTCATGGAAAATAGATGGGGAAACAGTGTCAGACTTTATTTTTCTGGGCTCCAAAATCACTGCAGATGGTGACTGCAGCCATGAAATTAAAAGACACTTACCCCTTGGAAGGAAAGTTATGACCAACCTAGATAGCATATTCAAAAGCAGAGACAATACTTTGCCAAAAAGGTCCGTCTAGTCAAGGCTATGGTTTTTCCAGTGGTCATGTATGGATGTGAGAATTGGACTGTGAAGAAAGCTGAGTGCCAAAGAATTGATGGTTTTGAACTATGGTGTTGGAGAAGACTCTTGAGAGTCCCTTGGACTGCAAGGAGATCTAACCAGTCCATTCTAAAGGAGATCAGTCCTGGGTGTTCATTGGAAGGACTGATGCTGAAGCTGAAACTCCAGTACTTTTTGGCCACTTCATGCGAAGAGTTGACTCATTGGAAAAGACTCTGATGCTGGGAGGGATTGGGGGCAGGAGGAGAAGGGGACGACAGAGGATGAGATGGCTGGATGGCGTCACTGACTCGATGGACATGAGTTGAATAAACTCCGGGAGTTGGTGATGGACAGGGAGGCCTGGCGTGCTGCGATTCACGGTGTTGCAAAGAGTCGGACATGACTGAGCGACTGAACTGAACTGAACTTATATAACATTGTACAGCAAGCATACTTCAATTAAAAAAATTTTTTTAAATCACACCCAAAAAATACCTAGGAATAAACTTAACCAAGGATATGAAAGACTTGTATTTGGAAAATTATAAAACTTTGATGAAGGAATTTAAAGATGATTCAGTGAAATGAAAAGATATCCCATGATATCTTATTATTATTAAAATGGAAGTACTACCCAAAACAATCTGTAAATATAATGCAATCCCTATCAAAATGCCTATTACTTTTTTCTGAAGACTAGAAGAAACAATACTAAAATTTATATGGAATCAAAAAAGACCCAGACTTGCCAAAGCAATCCTGAGGAAAAAGAACAAAGCTGGAGGTATAATCCTCTCATACTTCAGACTATACTATAAAGCTATGGTCATAAAAACTGTGTGGTGCTGACACAAAAACACTGACATCAGTGGAACAGAATAAAGAGCTGTGAAATAAAGCCACACACCTACAGTCAATCCATGACAAAGAAGGCAAGAATATACACTGGAAAAAAGACAGTCTCCTTAATAAGTGATGCTGGGAAAACTGGACAGCTTTGTGTAAAAAAAAAAAAAATTAGAACATTCTCTTGGGAATTCCCTGGCTGTGTGGTGTTTAGGACTCCATGCTTTTACTGCCAAGGGCCCAGGTTACTTAGACCCTGGTTGGAAAATTATGATCCCACAAACTGCATGCGATAACAACAACAAAAAAGTACATTCTCTTACAACATATACAAAAATAAAACCCACAACAGTTTCATCCCCTAAATTTAAGACCTGAAACCATTAAAGTCCTAGAAGAACACAGGTAGGACACTCTTTGGCATGAATCACAGCAATATTTTCTTGCACTTTCTAAGGCCAAACAAAGAGCAAAAATAAACAGATGAAGTCTAATTAAACTTAAAAGCTTCACAGCAAAGGAAACCACTGATAAAACAAAAAGGCAATCTGTGGAATGGAAGAAAATATTTGCACATGATGCAACTGACAAGGGGCTAATATCTAAAACAAACAGCTCATACAACTCATTATCAAAAATAAAACCAAATAATCCAAATGAAAAGTGGGCAGAAGGTTTTTGTCTTGCTTTCTGCCACTTTATTTTTTTAATTGAAGGATGATTGCTTTACAGAATTTTGTGGTTTTCTGTCGTACAAGAATCAGTCACAGGTACACCCATGTCCCCTCCCTCCCCATCCCACCCTTATACTTTATCATAGAGCCCCTATTTTGAGTTCCCTGAGTCATACAGCACATTCCCACTGGCTATCTATTTTAATATGGTATTGTAAATTTCCATTTTACTCTCCATACATCTCACCCTCTCCCTCCTCTCCTTCTGCCACGTCCATAGGTCTATTCTCTAAGTCTGTTTCTCCATTGCTGCCCTGAAAATAAATTCATCAGTGGCATCTTTCTAGACTCCATATATATGCATCAGTATATGATATTTATATTTCCCTTTCTGACTTACTTCATTCTGCGTAACAGTCTCTAGGTTCATCTACCTCATTAGAACTGACTCACACGTGTTTATTTTTATGGCTGAGTAGTATTCCATTGAACATATGTACCACAGTTTCTTTATCCACTCAGCTGTTGAAGGACATCTAGGTTGCTTCCATGTCCTAGCTATTGTAAATAGTACTTGGACAGAAGATTTTAATAGACATTTTCCCAAAGATATACAAAACGCCAAAAGTCACATGAAATATGCTCAACATCGCTAACTATTAGAGAAATGCAAATCAAAACCACAATGAAATATCACCTCATATTGTCAGAATGACTATCATCAAAAAGTCTACTAAAAACAAATGTTGGAGAAGATGTGGAGAAAGGAAAACGCTGTACACTGTTGGAGGGAATGTAATTGGTGGTATTGGCCATAAAGAAAATGAAATAATGCCATTTGCAGCTACATAGATGGACCTAGGAAATACGCTTAGTGAAGTAAGTCAGAGAAGACAAATACTATATAATATCACTTATATTGGAATCTAAAAAATAAAAGTGAATGTATATGTAAAACAGAAAGTCTCACAGATACAGAAAACAAACAAAAGGGAGAAGGAAGCAGGGGAAATTAGGGTTGTGGGACTAAGAGATATAAACTATTATATACAAAATAGATAAGCAATAAGGATATACTACGTAGCACAGGGAATTATACTCATTATCTTGTAATAACCTATAATGGAATATAATCTGCAAAAATACTGAATAACTATGCTGTACACCTAAAATTAACACAATATTGTAAGCCAACTATTCTTCCATAAAAAATATGAAGACTAAATTTGACAAGACTGGGAAATGGATTAGATGTGTGTGGGGAGGAGGGATGTACAGGAGAGAGAAGTATCAAAGATGACAACCAGTGTTTGGCTCAAGTAGCTCAACAGCTCAAGTAACTCAGCTATTGACTATGATACAGAACAATGGAAAAACATTCAAATTTGAATTGATAAGATCATTAGTTCACTTTGGATATGTCTACTTTGGAGGTGCCTTTTAGACTTCCAAGTAGAAATTCATGTAGGTCTGGGGTACAATAAGGAGTTAAAAGCTTATGAGGCACTGGTCATAGGCAATGGATATGTGAAGCCAGTCTCAGAAGAAAATACAGAGGAAGAGGAGAAAGAGATTCAGAGTAGGCCTTGAAGGACTCTGACTTTGATCATCTAGACCAGAGGTCAGCAAACTTTTTCTGTCAAAGGCCAGATAATAAATCTTTTAGGCTCTGCAGGCCATTCAACCTCCACCGCAACTACTCAACTTTGCTGTTGTAGCAACCACAATAACTTTTTATAGAACACTATCCCCGCAAAATGCAGAATATACAATTTTTTTTCCCTAAGTGCACACAGAACATTCACCAACCTAGAATATAGGGTGGACCATAAAATAAGTTTAAATATATTTCAGAAGGATGAAATCTTATAGATTATGTTATCTGACTACAACAGAATTAAATTAGAACTCAACAAATATAAGTTATCTGGAAGGGCCCCATATATTTGGAAGTTAAACCACTCACTTCTAAACAAACCATAGGTCAAAGAAGAAATCACAAAAAAATTAAAAATGTTTTAGCTGAATGAAAATCAAAACACAAAATTTATTGAATGCAGTTCCAACAGTGTTTAAAGAAGATATTTATAGTTGCTTATATTAAAAAGAAGAAAGGTCTACATCAATATCTAAAATTATACTACTTAGGAATCTAGGAAAAAGAGTCAGTTAAACTCACTGTGAGTAGGAGAGAAATAAAATTATAAGCAAACATCAATGAAATAGTAGACAGACAATATAGAGATCAAAAGAAAGCAGTAGCTAGTTATTTTTTTAAGTCAATAAAAGGGTAACTTCTATTTTGGACCAATAAATAGAAAAGATGAAAATTACCAGTTTCAAGAACAATAGGATAATCCATAATATTGATACATCTACGGCCCACTGATTTTTGACAAGGGTGAGCAGATCATTCAATGGCAAAAGAGCAGTCTTTTCAATGAAAGGTGTTGAGAAAACTGCATATCCACATACAAAAGAATGAAGCTGGACCCCTACCTCACACCATATATAAAGATTAGCTCAAAATGGATCAAAGACCTAAATGTTATGACTAAAATTATAACTCTTAGAGGAAAATACCTGGGGAGTTTGGCTGTACTAACTGCTTGCCTCAGGAGCAATGTAAGCCAGGTTTCTTAAAAGTTGCTGGTATTTCACACCTGAATAGGGCTCAATTAGTGGGGCTTACAGGAAGTTTTATAGGACATAGGAAAACATGTTAACATAAAACTTGTCAATGAAACACATATTAAATCTGTTCTATGGACTTTACATCTGCTGTTCTCTTTGGTTTAAACATGTCTCAAGTCACTCAACCCTCAATCTTCACCTCACTAAGCTCCCCGATTTCCATCTCAGCTTAAACACCACTCTCAAGAGTACCTTCCCTGGTCCCTATTATGAGGTGAGACCTACCCTTCACATACTTCATAGCACTGTGAATGTCTTCGCAACACTGGGCGTGTTTATACTGTGATTATTTGTTTGCTCTCAGTCTTCCCTGTAGGTGACGAGCTCTGCAAGGGCAGAGGTCAAATCTCTTCATGCAATTGTATCCCCAGTGCCCAGCACAGAGCCTGGCACATGGTGAGTGGTAAATCAATACCTGTGACTGAATCGATGGACTCCTGCCTCTGCCTGCTTGCCTTCCGTTTCCCCAACCCTGAGAACCCCCACCCTGAGAATTCCTGAACCTGCATTTTGCCAATGCAGGGAACGGGAGGGCTGGCTTTCAGGCCAGAGCAATTCACACCCCACCCTCTCATCTGCTCCTGGGGAAAAAGGTAGGGAAGCCAAGAGTCACCTTGTTGTAGGCCAGGCTAAGGTATCTCAGCTCTGGGAAGGGTGGGGCCAGCGTCTGGTTCCTTGCCTTCAGTGACTTCACCGGAAGAATCTCGAATATGGGCGGAAGTGCACATACCTTGGTCATCTTAGAAGGAAAAGAGTCAAAGTCAAAGCGCCCTGGTGATAAAGAAGTGGACCAACAGACCCTTCCTAGGGAGGGTGGTGGAAAGAATGACCATTCCAGAGGGGCTGGCCCAAAGGAGGCTTCTGGGGTCATAAGGGGGGGATGTCACCAAGGGCCTAGAGTTCTGGCTCCAAGTTCTCTGATGTCACATAGTTAGTTCGTTCTCTGGTACCCAAAGTTCCAGTCTCAAGTTCTCTGAAGTCAAAGGATAACACAGCAGCAGTGCAGACAGCAGAAGCTCCCTGCTCACCTCCCACTTTCTGCCTTATAGTGGCTTATCCTGAACTTGCCCTTCTATACAGTTGGGTTAAGATTTCTCCAGAAAGCAAAAGGTCAGGTGCATGCTTGCATCATTAAGAGGATTCTTCCTGGTGAGGAGACAGAGCAGGAGTGACCTGAGCCTTGAACTACTGCTCTGATGCACTCATCCAATCCTACAGTGGAGGGTTCTTCATTCCAGGATAAAACAGCAGCTAAGTCCTAGATGACGATCAAGTTGAAAATGGAAGTTGTTGGATTAACTATGCCAAACTCAGTTTCCTCGCTGATTCCTTGAGTTAGATGGAGCCAAAGGAAATCACAGGGTAGATGCTGGACTACTGAGTAGGTTCAGATGAACTTGATTCATCTAGGTGCCATTAACTGCTGTGTAGTCTTGAGCAAGTCACTTATATTTCACCTGCTCATTCAATGACCATTTGTGGAGCATCTACTTTGGGCCAAGTATTTTGTTTCTTCCTGGGCTCCACCTTGTACAGCCACAAGTGGATGAGTCATGGGTGAGAGTAAAACAAAAACCAGTGATGGGGCTTGGGAACTCTCCTCTCAGAGGAATCGGAATGCAGTTTCCCAGAGGCTGGAGGGGAAGGTGGTGGCAGTCTGTTAAAGATCTCCTCAGCTGTGCCATTCCCGATCTGGAGGGAGGCCATGTGAGCCAAAGAGGGTAAGTCAGACTGAAGCTCAGAGAAGAAAAAACCAGACAGGCTTGGGAGTTATCTAGTCCTCTCCAGGGCCAGGAAGGTCCTGACCTGAGGGCATGACTGGCTCTGCTGGGGTCACAGAGGGCCCTGTCTTAGAGGGGGATGTATTTGATGTTGATAGAGAGGCTGCTAAAAGTTCCATCCATTCAAATCACTCTGGATTCTCAGATGGCATACAATTGGGACCTGAGCACTAAGCAACCTGCCAATATCCGTTAGGCACAACTTTATGCAGAGTGACCTGACCGCTCCTCCCATTCAGACCTGGAGTTTGTATCTCTAATCCTTTGAAACCAGACTGGCTGCTGCACAGTAAAGAATCTGTCTGGTCTTTGTCCTGGGTTTTTGGCACTGAGCTTCTAAAACCCTTGGAATCTCTAGAGTGATAGGAATGTCTTTGTTATTCATAACCCCTTGGATCATATCTGAGTTCACACTAATGAGATGACTTAGGATGGGGGCTGGCCATACTATAAAGACAACCATGTGATCAGAGGACTGGGGTTTGAGCCAGCCTGACCTCTGGGGAGGCGAGAGGGGCTAGAGATTGAGTTCAATCATGTAGCTAATGGTTCTATCAATTATGGCCATGCAATGAAACTCCAATGTAAGTCCTGGGCACTGAGGCTCTGGTGAGCTACCTGGCTGGTGAACCCATCAGCTGTGCTGGGAGTGTGTCACATATTCATTCCACAGTGAGAGGGCAAAGAGGCTCTATGTTTCGAACCCTCCCAGCCCTCATTGTGCATCTTTTCATTTGGCTGATCCTGATTTGCACCCTTTATAGTCAATTTGTAATCAGAAGTATAACGGTCTCCTGAGTTCTATGAGTCATTCTAGCAAATTACTGAACCTGAGGGGATCGTGGCAGCTGTAGAATTTATTGCCATTACAAATAGCCCAGGAACCCCACCACTTGCAACTAGTGCCTAAAGTGAGGGCAGTCTTGTTGGGGACTCTGCTCTTGTGGGCTCATGCTAATTCCAGGTGGCTAGCATCAGAATTGCACTGCAGTATTATACTGGCCTATGACTTGCTTTGATCAACAGAAAATGCCATTGCCTGAATTTCAGAACCTTGCTCTTGGAAGTCTAATGCCACCATGGTGCAAAGAAGTCCAGGATGAACAGATAACATAAAGATGACAAGTCCTGCCAGCTGTCTATGAGTCCAGCTCCCAGATAACCTGCCGGCTACATGAATGTGCCCTAGCTAAACATCAGTAGAACCACCTAACCAACCCAAATAATTGTGAGAAATAATAAACTGCCATTGTTTGAAGTCAACAACTGTGTTGGCTTGTTAAGTGGCAATAATATAGCAATTGATATAATTTCTCACCCAGTTGCATCTGTGGGGAGGGGGTATACTGTGTCGTGACCCAAGGATGCAGGTTGCCTAACTGCATAATGGTACTTTTTACTATAAATGAGTAAGTGAATAAGTAAATATTAGTGTGTCAGTTTTCTTGAACTTGCTTAGTGAGCATCTACCCTGAGAAAATAGACAATTTTCTGTGCTGACAAAAATCAAGTGTTTAAGCCTGTGACACTAAGGACTAGATCCCAGATGGCAGTGTGTTTGGCCAGGATCGCTCTAGCTTTGGGGTGGGGGTTCTTGTTAAGGAACTACTGGGCTTCATCCTAGTGGCAGCCTCTGTTCAATGCCAGCTTGATCACTTGAGGCAGGAATCATCCCCACTGAAGAACAATGGCAGCTGGTCTGTGGGTTGTGCAAGGCTTGAGACCTGTCGGTTGAGTCCCCTGCTACATCTCCATAGGCCAGCATAGCACTTGGCACATGATCGGGACTCAGGAAATATGTTCAGTGAATGGGCTTCCTCAACATTATATACACAAATGCCTCTCATGGCTCTGTCAACTTATTCTTGTTTACTAAAACTAATGCTCTAATGCAAGGACACAAATATAAAGTAGACATTTCCTACCTCTGAGGTTGAAAATCCAGGATAAGATGAGAACACGACCTCTGAAATATAAGAGAAAAGAATGGAGATTGGTGAGAGCACTAACTAGTCAAGGCTATGGTTTTCCTGTGGTCATGTATGGATGTGAAAGTTGGACTGTGAAGAAGGCTGAGCGCTGAAGAATTGATGCTTTTGAGCTGTGGTGTTGGAGAAGACTCTTGAGAATCCTTTGGACTGCAAGGAGATAAAACCTGTCCATTCTGAAGGAGATCAACCCTGGAATTTTTTTGGAAGGAATGATGCTAAAGCTGAAACTCCAGTACTTTGGCCACCTCATGAGAAGAGTTGACTCACTGGAAAAGACTCTGATGCTGGGAGGGATTAGGGGCAGGAGGAGAAGGGGATGACCAAGGATGAGATGGCTGGATGGCATCACGGGACTCGATGAACGTGAGTCTGAGTGAACTCCAGGAGATGGTGATGAATAGGGAGGCCTGGCGTGCTGCAATTCATGGGGTCACAAAGAGTTAGACACAACTGAGCGACTGAACTGAAAGACTCCCCACAAAACTACTAGAGTTGATAAATGAGTTCAGCAAGGTAGCAGGATACAAGATTTAACATATAGAAGGCTTCCCTGGTGGCTCAGTGGTAAAAATTCCACCTGCCAATGCAGGAGACACAGGTTTGATCCTGATCCTGGAAGCTCCCAAATGCCGCAGGGCAACTAAGCCCATTCACCACAGCTATTGAGCCTGTGCTCTAGAGTCTGGGAGCCTCAATTACTGAGCCCAGGTGCCGCAACTACTGAAGCCTGAGCACCCTAGAGCCCATGTTCTGCAACAAGAGAAGTCACTGCAATGAAAGCCTGTGCACCACAACTAGAGAACGGCCCCTGCTTGCCAAAACTAGAGAAAAGCTCACACAGCAATGAAGGCCTAGCACAGCCATAAATAAATAAATACCATTTTAAAAACTATTAACATACAGAAACCACTTCTAGTTCTTTACACTAACAAAGAAATATAGAAAGTATTAAAAAAATTCCTTTTAAAATTTAAACCAAAAAGAATAAAATACTTAGGAATAAACCTGACCAAGGAGGTGAAAGACTTATATATTGAGAACTGTAAAATATTGATAAAGGAAATGAAGATGATTTAAAAAAATAGTAAGATATAAATAAACCTGACCAAGGAGGTGAAAGACTTATATATTGAGAACTGTAAAATATTGATAAAGGAAATGAAGATGATTAAAAAAAATAGTAAGATATACCATAGATTGGATTGGAAGAATTAAGATTATTAAAATGGCCACACTATCCAAAGTAATCTACAGTTTAATGCAATCAGTTTACCCATGACATTTTTTTACAGAACTAGAACATTCCTTCATTTCTCCAAAGAAGACATACAAATGGCCAACAGGCACATGAAAAGATGCTCAACACTGCTAATCATTGGACAAATGCAAATCAAACCTACAATGAAGTATCATCTCACACAGATCAGAAGGACCATCAACTAAAAGTCTACAAATAATAAATGTAGGAGCAGGTGTGGAGAAAAGGGAACCCTTGTACACTGTTAGTGGCAATGTAAATTGATGAAGCTGCTATGGAAAACAGTATGGAGGCTGTTTAAAAAACTAAAAATAGAGTTATCATATGATTCAGCAACCCCACTCCTGGGCATATACCCAGAAAAGATGAAAACACTAATTTCAAATGAAACATGTAACCCCACTATGTTCAGAGCAGCACTATATATGACAGCCAATACACAGAAGCAACCTAAGTGTCAATCAATAGATGAATGGATAGAGAAGATGTGATACACACACAGTGGAATATTATTTAGCCGTATGAAAGAGTGAAATAATACCATCTGCAGCAACATGCATGGACCTCGAGATTATCACACAAAGTGAAGTCATACAGAGAAAGACAGATATCATAGGATATCATTTATATGTAGAACTTAAAAATAGTACAAATGAACTTATTTATGAAACAGAAAAACTCACACAGAAAACAAACTTATGGTTACCAAAGGGGAAGAAAGAGGAAGCATAATTAGAGTATGGAATCAACAGATGGATACCACTATATATAAAATAGATAAACAACAAGGATTTACTGTATAGTACAGGGAACTATTTTCAAAGTCGTAATAAATGACAGTGGAAAAGAATCGAAAAAATATAAACATATAATATAAATGTATAACTGAATCACTCTGCTGTACACCTCAAACTAAAAAGCTTCTGCATAGCAAAGGGAACCATGAACAAAATGAAAATACAACCTAATGAAGGAGAGAAAATATTTTTATTTACTGTATCTATCCAAAAATTAATTTTTTAAAAACTCATAACTCAATAGCAAAAAAATAGAGGATATGAATAGATATCTTTCCAAAGAAGACATGCAAATGGACAAGCAAGGAAGACAAGCAAGCAGGCCCAGGATGGAGAAGAGAGGACAGAAGGAGCCCGAGTCTCTTGAGAATGCCAATGCACCCCAGAATTAACCATCATTGGAAAGCCTTACTTCTAGCCTCTTACTATTTGAGATAAAACACAAAAAAATCCACTTATACCTGGGCTGTAAAAACATCTTGACTGATAGAAAAGGTAGGAAGTTACTGATGTATTTCATGTGAGACCACAGTCTCCCCAGACACAGCAGCTGAGAAGCAGGAGCTCCCCAGGGAGCCATAGACGTTCAGAATAAATTCTTAGAAGCTTATTCACACCATGGGTCAAGAGTCTCTTTAACAAGGGGTTTCACTAACCTGTCCGGTCAACATCCTTTTTCATGGGCAGTATAGTATAATCCGGCTGGTCATCTGAGGCCTCATATATCCACGACTTGGGCTGCAGCATGGATTGGGGCTGTTTCCGGGGACTCTCCCTGCCTCCAACCCAACCTCCAGACCCATCTCGGAGCTGAACCTGCTGTAGGTACGGGATCCGGAAAATCCTGTTTTGGTCCAGGCTTAACTTCTTCAGTCTTCAATTAAGGAAAGTGAATACAGAATCACAGCAGTAATGATACCTCAGGGACATTTACCAAGCAACTTTAGGGAATGAACATGGAATCAGTCTTGGACACTTACTCTTGGACACTTACTTGGACACCTCCTCTGTGACTTTGCTCTCTGGGTCTCAATATCCCTACCTCTAAAATGGAGGTAGCATTTATTAATCTTTTGAGGTTCTTGTGAAGATTAAATGACAAAATATGTAAATAATGTGGCACAAAGTAGTGTTCAGTAAATAGCATTTGAACCCCAAGTAAAATTTCCAGAGATCTAAAACTTAATCATTTAAAGGCCAGCATTTCATTGCTTTAACCAAATATAGTCAGGCCTCCACAATTATGGGTTCTATGTTGGTTGAATCTCCGGATGTATAGAGGGCCGTCTATAGATGGAACTCAGAGTTTAACTTATCTGATTCTCACTCTTTTTTCTGTCATTCCATCTCTTCTCTTAGTGTTAGGATCCCGTTTCTGATAACATCTCATCCTAATCTCCTCTTTGCTGCTTCTAAACCAATCATGTGATCAGAAATATCTTTACTAATGCCCCACTTTTTTGGCTCAAGCTAACACTCAGAGGGGAGATGACTTACCCACGGCCACACAGCTGAGATAAGTGGAGGAACTGGGATTAAAGCCAGGCCTTTTGGATCCAGAGCAGTACTCAAGGTGTGAGCAAGGATGGGGGTTACAGAGGGCCCTGCAGAGAGAAGCTTTTAGCTTTACCTCTTGAGCCCGGCCAGGCTGACAAAACAGTTGGGGTTGGAGAGTTTGTTGTCATCCAGCATCAGTGTCTCCAGCGCTGGGAACCTCAGGATGTATCTCTTGGTGGTCAGCGATGTGACAGACGCCTCCCTGTGTGCACAAAGATCTGGGTCATGATCAAGGGCACGGGACAAGCTCCATCATTCCCACGAAGAAACAGAGGATAGGGAATCAATCAAGAGGCCTAACCAGGGGACTTCTCTCATGGTCTAGTGGTTAAGACTCCAGCCTTCTGAAGCAAGGGGACATGGGTTCAATCCCTGGTTTGGAACCAAGATCTCACATGCTGTGTGGTATGGCCCCCTCCCACCAAAAAAAAAGAAGCCTAACCACTTTGGAAATTTCTCTAGTGACCAAGAATGGTTTCTGCAGACAGAGGTACCAGAAAGTGTAATCCCCTTTCCAACTGACCCCCTTCCCCAAACCCCACTCACACATCCAGTCTTTCATATGGAGAAAGGTTGCATATATCTACACTGATGGACTCAGAGAGACCAAGTTGGGGCAGGATGGAGAGGCATTAGTAATGTTCATGGAAGATACCAGGGTGGCAAAATTAGGGGAAACATTCTATAGGAAGAACACTGCACAATTTGGGGTCAGGGAAGACTCCCAAGTATGTTGTGTCACCCCAACAACGTAACCACAGAAGCACTTGGAGATAATGAGCCTGGCAGAGGCCAAGCGGGGTAAGGTAAGACAGAGGAAGGGCACCATTCCTGGCTGCAGTGAGGCCCTCCTCTAAATGCCTTTGTAGAGTGCACACATCAGTATGAACTGAGAAGTCTTTTCTTAAATTCACATTCTGAGGATTTTCAGAAACACTTGAGAGTGGGATTTAACAGGCTGAGGTCCTGAATCACACACGTCAGGTAGGAAGTGGTGGTATTTTAGGTACTACCATCAACGTGACCTCATTTGTGTCACCATGTGGATGAGGCTTAGGTAATTATTTCTAAGCACATGAGAGATAAGTGACTCACATTGTGTTTTCATAGCTCCCCCCAACCCCATCCTCTCTATACACGAAAACAAACACATAGGATACCTGGTTACACACACACATACACATATGTGAATCATAGGCCTACAATAAGAGGACTGGAAAGTAGCCTTTTTTCTGAACCTACTGCATTCCTGACATTGTGTAGTTTTATATATGTCATCTCAGAGGAACACTGGGAAGGACAGGTATGATCTCTCTCCTTTTCAGATGAAGAAATTCGAACTTAAGAGTCACTTGCCCCAAATCTCATAGTCAGAAAGTGGTAGAGCTCCAATTCGATTCCAAACCCCAGGCCCTTTCCACTACAGTGCCCACCTCTCACATCACATCTTCAAGCCCTATGTGAATTAAAGCGTGGGGAATGGAAGGGTAGCTGCTGGCTAGGTGAGAGAGAGGCTGACAAAGGTAGACAGTGAGTTCAAAAGCCCCAAAGGACTGTTAACAGTTCACCTAAAGGCAGCAATATTTCAAAGGTGAATTTAAAGACAGCACACAGCCAGTTGTGCACTCATTCATTCATTCAAACTCAAGAATTTTTTTACACATATTTGTGGAGCCAGGCACTGGGAATACAAAGAGAGAAAGAACACATTCCCCTCTCAAAGTTCTTATAGTCTCCTGGAGGAGACAAATGCTCAGCACACAGTGAGACCAATACTAGAGCAGAGGCAGGCACAAAACTTGATGGGAGTCACCCACTCAGGTGGGGCGAGCCCAGGGAAGGCAATGCTTAAGCTAAACCATGAAGACAGAGAGGGAGAGAACTCCTAACACTGCTGGCTTTCATTGCTGAGGGCCTGGGTTTAATCCCTAGTTGGGGAACTAAAATCCCACAAGCCATGAGGCATGGCCAAAGGAAAAAAAGGAGAATTTGCTATCTTCTTAAGAACTGTGAGAGAAGGAGAGGAGCAGGAGGACAAATCGTTTTGTGGCTGCAGCTGTAGAATTTCTAGGAGCTCTGGCTGGTCACGTGCCTCAACATGGGGCTCAGAGAAACACAGGCACGCACCTGTGGACAAATTGGGTGAGTCACTGAGAGGAGTAGGTCTGAGAGCTGACAGACAGAACTTCTGGGGTGCTCCACAATGCTCAGGACTGGTATTCAGCATGACCCCAGGCCTGAGTGTTAGATGCCTCGTTGTTTTTAGAGTAAATTCTTCCTTTTTTGTTACTCTAATAGTGATGGATTTCTGTAGATTATAACCATGATAATTTTGACTAAAAGGAGGAAGGGGTCAGATACTGTTTCCAAAAGAGCCCTGGCAAGGTGAGGGGCAAGAGGCTTGAAATCCAAAGACGAGAGACACTCAACAGAGCAGGAAGGAAGGCTTTAGCTCCTGGTATTTTTCAGGGTCACAGATCATTCTCTTTCTCTGCCTGAAAGGACCAACTTTCACACAGTGAATTTTTAATCTACCTGAAAGCAATTATAGGATGGTGCAGAGAAGCTCTGTTGATCTATAGTTAATTGGCCAATCTTTATTTTACTCCAGTGAAATATGAAACAGCTAAGAAGTAAGACTTTTCAAAAAATTCCTCTTAAGCACCATAATAAAAAAGCTAGCTCTGATCTGTCTCTTGTGAAAAGTCACACTACTTTGCCTTTTTCAAAGTTCAGCTCCAATTATAATATAGAGGAGTTTCATTTTGTCTCTAAAACACATGCCTTGAAATACGGGGGCCGTCAATAGGTAGGTGAGGAAGACAAGATGCAAAGCTTCACAGGAAAGAATCAGACTCTCCTGCTGAGCCCTTCCCACAGCAGTTTTGGGAGAAGAGTTCTTTGAAGTGGCAGGAGTCCATCAGTAATGAAGAAACCAAGATTTCCAGCTGTAGTGCTATTTTTATTATACTTTCTCTTGGCAAAGGGGAGTGATACCATTTAAAATCTGGTAGCTTTAATGGAATTGCTTAGAAGGTAAGAGTCTGCCCCGGTGGTTGGGTTCCCATTCAGGAATGGGAATTCGAGTACCATATTAGAAAAAGCATGGGAGTGGGGATCAGGAGCCCTGGGCTCTGGTTCTAGTGTTGCTGCTGCTTTGCTTATTGTGTGGTTTCTAGTTGGTCTCAAGCATCTCTGGGCCTAGTCGGTTGTAAGAGGTGAGGAAGAAAAGAATTCAGGCTGATGACCATGTTTCTAGCCTGGACAACTGCACAGCAGATGAAGAGCAGTGTCCATCAATGAGGCCAGGGACACAGGAGGAGGAGATGCTGGCATGGGTATGTGTCTGATGAGTTTGATACGGTAAGTAGGACACATGGGTGTATAGTTCAGATGACAAAAGTGAACTAGAAAAGACTTGGGAAGGGATGAGAACACTAAGACTATAAAGATCAAGAAAAACAGTGGGTTGAGAGTGGACAATGGGGGACCAAGATTTAAGAGATTAGCAGAAAAGGAGACTTGACAGAGCATACAGAGTGTGGACAGATGTGTGGGAAGAAAATGACAATAACACTTGTGTGAAGCCGCATTGCTTTCAAAGCATAAATATTTCAGTTGATACTCTGATGTAAGCAGGAGTATATTTATTCCCTCTTTCTTATATGTAAAGAAATAGGAAGTACAAGGTGGTGAAGACTTCATGTAATAAGACTTTCCACTGTAAACAACTAGAATGATGAATAAAGTACATATATATTTTTAAGAAAAGACCTATCATTTAGACCTACTGCACGATCCAGCAATCCCACTCCTGGGCATATATCTAGAGAGGACCATACTTTGAAAAGATACACGCACCCCAGTGTTCACTGCCGCACTATTTACAACAGTCAGGACATGGAAGCAATCTAAACGTCCATCAAAGAGGAATGGATAAAGAAGATGTGGGATATATATACACACACAATAGAGTATTGCTGCCGCTGCTGCTAAGTCGCATCAGTCGTGTCCGACTCTGTGCGACCCCACAGATGGCAGCCCACCAGGCTCCCCCGTCCCTGGGATTCTCTAGGCAAGGATACTGGAGTGGGTTGCCATTTCCTTCTCCAATGCATGAAAGTGAAATGTGAAAGTGAAGTCGCTCAGTGACGTCTGACTCTTTACAACTGTAGCCCACCAGGCTCCTCTGTCCATGGGATTTTCAAGGCAAGATACTGGAGTGGGGTGCCATTGCCTTCTCCACAATAGAGTATTACTCAGTTATAAAAAAGAATGAAATAGTGCCATTTGCAGCAACATAGATGGACCTAAAGACTGTCATAATGAGTGAAGTAAGTCAGAGAAGGATAAATCTTATGTGATATTGCTTATATGTGGAATCTAAAAAAATGGTACAAATTAACTTATTTATGAAACAGAAATAAGAGTCAGAGGTGGAGAAAACAAGCTTATGGTTACCAGGGAGGAAAGGAGGAGGGAAGGATAAATTGGGAGATTGGGACTGGCATACACACTATTATATATAAAACAGATTAACTAATAAGGACCTACAGTATAGCACAGGGAAATCTCTACTCAATACTCTGTAATGACCTATACGGGAAAAGAATCTAAGAAAGAGCAGATATATGTATATGTATAACAGATTAACTTTGCTGTACACCTGAAATGAACACAACACTGTAAATCAACTATATTCAAAAAAAACAAAAACAAACAAATAAAAAGATGTAAGAGACGCAAAGACAGTAAAGTACTGTGCCAAAATCTAAAACTCCAGAGACAGGAATTTCCCTGGAGATCCGGTGTTAAGATTTCACCTTCCAATGCAGGGGGTGTGGGTTTCATCTCTGGTTAGGGAGCTAAGATCGCACAGGCCTTGCAGCCAGAAAACCAAAACAAACAACGGAAGCAATACTATAACAAGTTCAATAAAGATTTTTTAAATGGTCCATGTTAAAAAAAAATCTTAAAAAAATTAAAAATAAAATCCAGAGATAGAAACCGGGCATAAAAAGCTACTTTTGCCATAAGGATATTTGCTGATACTATTGAAAGAGAAAGTGGGGCATATAATTGGAGATCCTCACTTGAATCTGGAATTCTAAAGAAAGGTACCCTCAGAACCAGAACTAAGCCCATTCCTCTCATCCCCAAACCAAGGGAAAACTACCTTGGAGTGAACAGAGAAGGGGAAGGCAGAGGGCAAGCTGGTCTTCCTGAGAAACTCCAGCCGATATTTGTATCACTGGAGTGGTTCATAAAATAGCCAGCTAGTTTATTTAATTTAAAATGGTTCCATACCAGGCACCTAGGCACCTGGCCAAAATAAATGGAAAATCTTATGGTCCTGCAGACTAAATACCATGAGCCAACTCTCTTCCAAGTATAAACTATAAAATCCAGACTATATATACATACATATATACATACATATATATATATAAAAGACAATCTTCTTTAGGGCATCTGGGAACTAATAAGCTGTGAAAAGTCAGGGCACCAAGATTTGGGAGAAGGAGAAAACTTGAAGGGAATCATGTAACATTTGGGGTCACTTTTCACCTAGGGCTCTCTGCTGACTCCAGAAGTGGCTGAGAAGCTAAGCAGAGATTCTGACAACCTTGCTAGTCCAGGAGGCCAAAAACTGGGGTCCAGAGTATGTCATAGAAAGGGAGCCCCAATCAACTGCCCCTGTTTTAAGTTAGGGCAATGGAAGACTAAATCCAAAGAGGAAGTGTGAACTAGAAAACTGTGATCCTTGCAGGGACTGAAGACTAGCTTCAAACAACTTCAATTTCTGTAAATGAATTAAGCTGATTTGGAGTTATTGGTGACCTATATAGCCAAAAGAACTCTAGATCTGGTGAGGAAAAAAAGTGATTTGAGTTGCCCACAGGGGGAGTCATGGTTTCTCATTCAGTTCCTGACTATCTACATTTAAATTAAAACTAATCAAATTTTAATAAAATGAAATATTCAGCTTCTCAGTCACACTAACCACATTTCAAGTGCTCAATATGACTAGTGGCTACCATACTGGACAATGCAGATATAGAACATTTCCAACAATATAGAGAATGCTAATGAACGCTTTCAAACATAACTAGAAAATATCTGCAAATTGGTGCTAAGTCTGGAGTATGAAAGGCGTGGCGGTCCATACCAGAAAGTGGGCAAGTGTGACGATTCAAAGGAAGAATGGAAATTTAGCCTGTGAAGGCACCTGGAAAACTCACAAACCTACTTTGTGGTTATCTCCCCAGTTCTTATATCATTAGAAAAGATGCACTAAGCCACTGACAAAATAACCACACTTTTTTTACTGACCAATAACATGAGGGCTATTATAATAGGAAGGGCCAAACTGAAGCCCTAGGAATTTTGCTTCCAAAACAGTAAATCAAAGATAATTCTACATCTCTGAGGTAACTACAGAGATTACTGCAAACACTAAAGACTGGAAAGGTAGAAGGATGATGAGTCTTATAACATCCCTGTTTATCTTATTTATTTGACTTGTGCAGAAGACAGGTCTCAAAGAATGAGTGTAAATTACTCAATCCATGGTGATTCCAATTTCACCCAGTGTTCCCTATGTGAACTTTTCTTACTGTAGCACATCAACACAGCCCCTAGCACTTGTGATACAGCTAAGGATGTTCCTGATGTTCAGTTCAGTTCAGTTCAGTCGCTTAGTCGTGTCCAACTCTTTGCAACCCCATGAATCGCAGCAGGCCAGGCCTCCCTGTCCATCACCAACTCCCAGAGTTCACTCAGACTCACGTCCATCGAGTCAGTGATGCCATCCAGCCATCTCATCCTTGGTCATCCCCTTCCTCTCCTGCCCCCAATCCCTCCCAGCATCAAAGTCTTTTCCAATGAGTCAACTCTTCGCATGAGGTGGCCAAAGTACTGGAGTTTCAGCTTTAGCATCATTCCTTCCAAAGAAATCCCAGGGCTGATCTCCTTCAGAATGGACTGGTTGGATCTCCTTGCAGTCCAAGGGACTCTCAAGAGTCTTCTCCAGCACCACAGTTCAAATGCATCAATTCTTTGGTGCTCAGCCTTCTGCACAGTCCCTCTCTCACATCCATACATGACCACTGGAAAAACCATAGCCTTGACTAGACGGAC
>SJYV01030229.1:627190-777843 GCA_006410875.1 Neotragus pygmaeus | reverse complement strand
TTTTCTGAATGTTGAGCTTTAAGCCAACTTTTCACTCTCCTCTTTCACTTTCATCGAGAGGCTCTTTAGTTCCTCTTCACTTTCTGTCATAAGGGTGGTGTCATCTGCATATCTGAGGTTATTGATATTTCTCCTGGCAATCTTGATTCTAGCTTGTGTTTCTTCCAGTCCAGCGTTTCCCATGATGTACTCTGCACAGAAGTTAAATAAGCAGGGTGACAATATATAGCCTTGACATACTCCTTTTCCTATTTGGAACCAGTCTGTTGTTCCATGTCCAGTTCAGACTGTTGCTTCCTGGCCTGCATACAGATTTCTCAAGAGGCAGGTTAGGTGGTCTGGTATTCCCATCTCTTTCAGAATTTTCCACAGTTTAATGTGATCCACACAGTCAAAGGGTTTGGCATAGTCAATAAAGCAGAATGTTACTTTCTCTTTATTGAATGAACAAGAACCACCAGAAGCAGTCTGCTTTCACCTGACAGGAACAGCAGTATACCTTTGTTCTCTTCCCTGGGGGCTACCTTAACTCTTTAGCTCTATCATAACCTAATCCATGGAAATCTTGATTATTGTGGTATTCCACAGAACACTATGTTGACTGGAGCTAAAGGGCAGGAAATTAAAATACTTCAGATGCATCAGTATGGATTATGCCACAGAATGGAGGCAGACCTTACAAAAATTCAAGAAACTGACACCGTGATTAATGTTCTTGATGTCCGGGCATGTTGGAGTATACCTCCAATGTGAAAGACATCTTTCACTGCCTTCTACTAAGAAAAAATTACAAAGCTTTGTTGGCTTTTTTTTTATTTGGGCAGTCACACATAAAACATTTGTGCTGTTCTGATCCATTTACTGAGGCTGCTAGTTTTGTGTGGGAAGAACAAGGCAAGGCTCTGCAACAGGTCCAATTGCTATGCAAGTTGCTCTCTGGGCATTATATCATTTACCAATGGTATTGGTTGTTATGACTCAGCAGGTCCAACTGTGTTCTGTCTAAGGCTGTATAGATAGGGTTACCTTATATGCTGGTTTTCAAGGACAGTTTGAATTTTCACCTGTTATCACCATATAATTAATACTGATGCTTTTCCCTCTCAACGATGTTCCTGGTTTGGATGATACATAGAGTGAATGGTCACTCACTCTATGAATAGAGCCTTTGTAAGCATCAATTACAGAATCATATTTTGAGCAAAGTTATGCTCTATTCTTCATGTAACTATTTTCCTTTTGAAAAACAGCTTCTAGCTTACTCCTGCATGTTGGTAGAGACTGAACACCTGATCACGGGACACTAAGGTGGCCACATTTCCTAAGCTGTGCATCATGACCTGAATGTTCAGAACTCTCTCAGCACATGAAAATAACACTGGAGATCAGCTCAAGCAAATCTGGAAAGTTGAATGTATTAACATTGCTTAGATTTCTATGATGCCTACTCCTGCTGTACTGTTTCTTCTCCGTCAACCCATAACTAATGTTCTATGACCAGTGGGTGCAGGAAAACAATATGCAACTGGATTTACAAATGGTTTTGCATGATATGCTGATACTAACCAAAACCAGACTGTTACAGGCTCTGAAAGACAGGGGAGGAGAAATCCTCCCAAAAGATAAAGCCCAGAACAATAGATCTGACTGTTCATTTTCCTTGGTTGGTGAGATAGCCAAAAGTGCAGGTCTGTGCTGATTCATGGGCAGTGGTTTAGCTGATGAGCCAAAGCTTGGAAACCATAATGTAAAACTGCTGACAGGGAGGACTGAGGGGGGATTATGTGAATGGATCTCTCAGAATGAACAGGATGAGAATTATTTGTATCTCGTGTGAATTCTCGCAAAGACTATCCACTTCAGAGAAGACTCTCAATGACCAGGTGAACAAGATGACCCATTCCATGAATGTCAGTTAGATACCCTGCTACTTGCAAAATGGCCTTGGCAGCACGGAAGAAGGCTACATACTTCCCCTCCACAAAGTTCATTTGGCTACCAGTCCTGTTGAACACCCAACCTGCCAATAACAGAGGCTAATGCTGAGTTGCTATAACATGGCACCATTTCTAGGAGGATTAGTCAACCATCCAGTAGAAGGATGACTAGAGTGGACGTTTACTTTCATAAAAGGAGCAGTGATTTTTTTTTTCTTACTGAAATATGTATTTGAGACATGGATTTTCCCTGTCTAACCACAGTGTTCTGCCAAGCATCACAATCTGTGGATTTACAGACTGTCTTATTCATTATTTAAATAGTACATATAACATTGTTTTTTTTCCTGTTTATTTATTTATTGAGATAGAGTTAAGATAAAATATTATGTATAACATTGTTTTTAACCAAGGAACACATTTAATTGCAAAGAAGTACAATAATGGACTCAAGGACATGGAGTTTAATTTTTTGCCATGTACTCCATCTCACAGGAATAGCTGACCTAACAGAATTGTAAAACAGTCTTCTGACAACTTATTTATTTCACTAGCTAGGAGACTACCCACTGTGAGGCTGGATGCTGACTTACAGGATGGAGTGTCACATAAACTAGCAACTAAAACTGATTCTGTTTTTCTCATACCGGATCATAAGGGCCTAGGAATGAATGAATGAAAATGAAAGCAGCTTCTCTAAGTTCCTAAGTTAGAGCTCTTGAGTTTCCTTGGGAGGAATATTTTTACAGGGGACACAAAAATAGTTTGACTTAACTGGAAGTTAAGTTTACTACTGGCCTCTTGGGTTCTTTATTCCACTGAACCAACAGGCAGGGAAAGAGGGGTTTATTATATCGGCTAGGTGACTGACACCAATTATCAGAAGTAAGTATGATTGCTGCTCTACCTTGAGGGCAAAAAGGAATATCTTTGGAATCCAAAGAATTATCTGATATTCCTCTTAAAAGCATCATGTCCATTAGTCAAGGTTGACGGCATTTCTGCAAGATGAACAGAGTTCTGGAGTGGGATGACTGTGACGGTTGCCCAACAGTGTGAATGTACTTAATGTTGCCTTAAGATAGAAAGCCTTAAGATAGAAAGCTCTTAAGCCTTAAGATAAAAAGGCTTCTGACAGGGAAAGAGGACAGTCTGAGGTAGCCCTTGGAATATGTACAGAAGCAACATAAGAAGAGAAAGTAATGGTCATAAGCCTGCTCTCTGGAGTCAGATGGACTTGGTTCAAATTCTGCCTCTGCGACTTGGCTTTGTAACTCTGGCTGAGTTATTTAATTTACCTGTGCCTCAATTTCTTCATCTATAAAATGAGGGTGATGGTAACAGGGCACTTACCTCATAGGGTTGTGAAGATTAAATGAGTTAGTATATATTAAGAGTGTCAGAATAGTATCTGATACACAGTAAGCATTACACATGTATTACTATTATTAGGAGAGAAAGGGCCAGTACATTCTGGCCAGAAAGCACAGCCTCAGCAAATGTGCAGAATGGAAATATGCAAAGCTTATTTAGAGGGTTCATGATGGGGAATGATCTGGCAAGAATCAGTTTTAGTTGCTAGTTTATGTGACACTCCATCCTGTAAGTCAGCATCCAACCTCACAGTGGGTAGTCTCCTAGCTAGTGAAATAAATAAGTTGTCAGCTTACGAATGAGCAATCAGAGGAAGAGACAGTGACGTGCAGACATCCATGTCACTCCCTATTGGGGAGTGGTGTGGACTCCCTGGCTGAGGCCTCCCCAACTCTTGGGGCTTTGCTTCTACTGGTACCTTTACTGGGAGCTTTAGTAGGTGGCATTCTCCTGGCTTTGAACACCCACAGTCTATCCTCACAGCCCTTTAGAACTGCTTTGGACTATTTATTTGGATACTTGTACTCTGGGACTTACTGCTCTGCAACAGCCAAACTGGGTGGCAGAGAGGTGAGGCCATTGCCTGTGAGGAGCAGGACACGGAGGTGTGGCAGAATCCCCAGGTCACAGATGGCCTCCGCCGTCAGGCTGTTGAAGGAAAGGTCCAGGAACTATGGTGCAAAGATAGAAGACGGAGAAACAGAAGCACTCCTTGTGACAATCATGCTCATACATGAGGTGGGAGGTGGCTACTTTTTTTTAACTTTCCAGGGGGCCCATCAACCACAGACTGAAACTCTCCTGACTCTCTGGATTAACATTCAAGGTCTACAAGAGCTACTTTCCAACCAATTTGCCAGCCTTCGCTCCCATACTGCAAGCTTTTGCTTATCCCGTGGTACTAGCCAAAGTGACTCCTCCCTATTCCTTGCCCTACCCCATCCAGAGATCTTTGCTTGAGCTCTTCACTCAGGAATGCCCTCTTTCTATGTATCAAAATCCAAGCCCTAAAAGGCCAGTTCAAAAGCTCCCTCCTTCTGAAAGCTTTTTTCATTCCCAGCCAGATGGACTCTCTCCCTCCTCCGACTTTGGGTGTTTTATCTAGACTGCTTCCAGGGTATTTCTTATAGGCAGCCAGATAACTGTGATAATGGGCTATAAGGCTGAGGACTAGAGATTTCAGTACATGGATGTGCCAAGTGAGCAGGTCCTGGTGCACACGGTCGGCTAGGCTATAAACTCTCTGAGGTGAAGTGCCTTGTCACTGTAATCTAGCATAGGCCCTGGAACAGTAGGTGCACATAAAATAAGCGGCTGAAATGAACTCGCTTATGAGGACAATTACCCAAACTGTCACCTCAACACAAAGCGCATTCTAACTAGCCACCAAGATCATGATACAGTCGACTTGGGTTAGGGGGCCAGCCAGGAAACTGAGTTTCTCTATGCAAACACAAAGGCAATTATGATACATGGTATCACTCCAGTCTTTCTTTCCAGAAGAGCCTCTCCAGACACTTACTTTAGCTCTTTGCTCTCTTCCCTCCCTCTCTGTAATAGGGATGAACTTTCTTATTTTATTACCTGGTAATCACTAAAGGGATGTTGCCTATAAAATTAAATTATACGCAGTGGCCCATCTCTGGGAATCCTACCTCCCAGGTAATGAGCCGTAAGCTAAAATTCCTCTGTTTAGCTCACAGGAAAAATCCTGAACAGGCCCACCTCTGAATGACTGCAGGAAGGAAGAAATTAACACTTCCCCTCAGGAGGCTGACTAAACCAGGAAATGTTTGACTTTACTCCTTCCTCTTTTAGTAGAAAAGAAGCCTGAATTCTAACTCAGGCAAGATGGCTCTTTGGGACATTACTTCACCATCTTCTCCGTTTGCTGGCTTTCTGAAAAAATTCACTATTTGGTGCCCCAACAACTTGTCTCTTGATTTACTGGCCTGTTGTGTGGCAAGCAGTACTTGGTAACACATCCACCCACACACACCCCTCCTTCAGCATCTTACACAGCTGGTGTAGGAGCAAAGTTTCTAGTCTACCACTTCCATGAAACACAGTCAATCGCACATAAACACTGTCGGAGGAGGGCTGGGTTTGGTTTGATTCCACTGCAGTAATTAACTGATACCCCCCGTAGACCTGGCTTTAAGTCCTGACTAACTGTGATATTGGACAAATTACTTAAGCTGAGTTTCCTTATCTATAAAGTAGAAATAATAATGGATTTTTATGAGAAATTGTGTAGGTAAAGCCTTTAGCATAGAGCTTGGAACACAGTAAATGCTTAATGATGCCTGTCATGGTCATCACCATCCCTTCATTCAAGGCCTCTTTATTGAAGGCTTACTCTATATTGAAGGCTTACCATGCCCTGTGTGAGCTCACAGCCTAGTCGGGCAGGTAGATACATAATGTGTGTCTGTTAAGTAGCAATGCTACTAGCATAGATGTTTGACCTCTACCAGGGGCTCCAGACGGGCTTCACACAGCAGGTAACACTTAAGCTGTCCTCAGAGACTAGCTGGTATTCACCAAATTGTTCAATTGTCAAAAAAGCAAGAGAGTTCTAGAAAAACATCTACTTCTGCTTTATTGACTACGTCAAAGCTTTTGACTGTGTGGATCACAACAAATTGTGGAAAATTCTTCAAGAGATGGGAATACCAGACCACCTGACCNGTTTATGTGACACTCCATCCTGTAAGTCAGCATCCAACCTCACAGTGGGTAGTCTCCTAGCTAGTGAAATAAATAAGTTGTCAGCTTACGAATGAGCAATCAGAGGAAGAGACAGTGACGTGCAGACATCCATGTCACTCCCTATTGGGGAGTGGTGTGGACTCCCTGGCTGAGGCCTCCCCAACTCTTGGGGCTTTGCTTCTACTGGTACCTTTACTGGGAGCTTTAGTAGGTGGCATTCTCCTGGCTTTGAACACCCACAGTCTATCCTCACAGCCCTTTAGAACTGCTTTGGACTATTTATTTGGATACTTGTACTCTGGGACTTACTGCTCTGCAACAGCCAAACTGGGTGGCAGAGAGGTGAGGCCATTGCCTGTGAGGAGCAGGACACGGAGGTGTGGCAGAATCCCCAGGTCACAGATGGCCTCCGCCGTCAGGCTGTTGAAGGAAAGGTCCAGGAACTATGGTGCAAAGATAGAAGACGGAGAAACAGAAGCACTCCTTGTGACAATCATGCTCATACATGAGGTGGGAGGTGGCTACTTTTTTTTAACTTTCCAGGGGGCCCATCAACCACAGACTGAAACTCTCCTGACTCTCTGGATTAACATTCAAGGTCTACAAGAGCTACTTTCCAACCAATTTGCCAGCCTTCGCTCCCATACTGCAAGCTTTTGCTTATCCCGTGGTACTAGCCAAAGTGACTCCTCCCTATTCCTTGCCCTACCCCATCCAGAGATCTTTGCTTGAGCTCTTCACTCAGGAATGCCCTCTTTCTATGTATCAAAATCCAAGCCCTAAAAGGCCAGTTCAAAAGCTCCCTCCTTCTGAAAGCTTTTTTCATTCCCAGCCAGATGGACTCTCTCCCTCCTCCGACTTTGGGTGTTTTATCTAGACTGCTTCCAGGGTATTTCTTATAGGCAGCCAGATAACTGTGATAATGGGCTATAAGGCTGAGGACTAGAGATTTCAGTACATGGATGTGCCAAGTGAGCAGGTCCTGGTGCACACGGTCGGCTAGGCTATAAACTCTCTGAGGTGAAGTGCCTTGTCACTGTAATCTAGCATAGGCCCTGGAACAGTAGGTGCACATAAAATAAGCGGCTGAAATGAACTCGCTTATGAGGACAATTACCCAAACTGTCACCTCAACACAAAGCGCATTCTAACTAGCCACCAAGATCATGATACAGTCGACTTGGGTTAGGGGGCCAGCCAGGAAACTGAGTTTCTCTATGCAAACACAAAGGCAATTATGATACATGGTATCACTCCAGTCTTTCTTTCCAGAAGAGCCTCTCCAGACACTTACTTTAGCTCTTTGCTCTCTTCCCTCCCTCTCTGTAATAGGGATGAACTTTCTTATTTTATTACCTGGTAATCACTAAAGGGATGTTGCCTATAAAATTAAATTATACGCAGTGGCCCATCTCTGGGAATCCTACCTCCCAGGTAATGAGCCGTAAGCTAAAATTCCTCTGTTTAGCTCACAGGAAAAATCCTGAACAGGCCCACCTCTGAATGACTGCAGGAAGGAAGAAATTAACACTTCCCCTCAGGAGGCTGACTAAACCAGGAAATGTTTGACTTTACTCCTTCCTCTTTTAGTAGAAAAGAAGCCTGAATTCTAACTCAGGCAAGATGGCTCTTTGGGACATTACTTCACCATCTTCTCCGTTTGCTGGCTTTCTGAAAAAATTCACCATTTGGTGCCCCAACAACTTGTCTCTTGATTTACTGGCCTGTTGTGTGGCAAGCAGTACTTGGTAACACATCCACCCCCACACACCCCTCCTTCAGCATCTTACACAGCTGGTGTAGGAGCAAAGTTTCTAGTCTACCACTTCCATGAAACACAGTCAATCGCACATAAACACTGTCGGAGGAGGGCTGGGTTTGGTTTGATTCCACTGCAGTAATTAACTGATACCCCCCGTAGACCTGGCTTTAAGTCCTGACTAACTGTGATATTGGACAAATTACTTAAGCTGAGTTTCCTTATCTATAAAGTAGAAATAATAATGGATTTTTATGAGAAATTGTGTAGGTAAAGCCTTTAGCATAGAGCTTGGAACACAGTAAATGCTTAATGATGCCTGTCATGGTCATCACCATCCCTTCATTCAAGGCCTCTTTATTGAAGGCTTACTCTATATTGAAGGCTTACCATGCCCTGTGTGAGCTCACAGCCTAGTCGGGCAGGTAGATACATAATGTGTGTCTGTTAAGTAGCAATGCTACTAGCATAGATGTTTGACCTCTACCAGGGGCTCCAGACGGGCTTCACACAGCAGGTAACACTTAAGCTGTCCTCAGAGACTAGCTGGTATTCACCAAATTGTTCAATCGTCAAAAAAGCAAGAGAGTTCTAGAAAAACATCTACTTCTGCTTTATTGACTACGTCAAAGCTTTTGACTGTGTGGATCACAACAAATTGTGGAAAATTCTTCAAGAGATGGGAATACCAGACCACCTGACCTGCCTCCTGAAAAATCTGCATGCAGGTCAAGAAGCAACAGTTAGAACTGGACATGGAACAATGGACTGGTTCCAAATAGGGAAAGGAGTACATCAAGGCTGTATATTGTCACCCTGCTTATTTAACTTATATGCAGAGTACATCATTGAGCAAGTTGCCAGGCTGGATGAAGCACAAGTTGGAATCAAGATTGCAGGGAGAAATATCAATAACCTCAGATACACAGACGATACTACCCATACAGCAGAAAGTGAAGAAGAACTAAAGAGCCTCTTGATGAAAGTGAAAGAGGAGACTGAAAAAGTTGGCTTAAAACTCAACATTCAAAAAACTAAGGTCATGGCATCCAGCCCCATCACTTAATGGCAAATAGATGGGAACACAAAGGAAACAGTGACAGACTTTGTTTTTTTGGGCTCCAAAATCACTGCAGATGGTGACAGGAGCCATGAAATTAAAAGACGTTTGCTCCTTGGAAGAAAAGTTATGACCAACCTAGACAACGTATTAAAAAGCAGAGACATTACTTTGCCAACAAAGGTCTGTTTAGTCAAAGCTATGGTTCTTCCAGTAGTCATGTATCGATGTGAGAGTTGGACTAAAAAGAAAGTTGAGTGCGAAAGAACTGATGCTTTTGAGCTGTGGTGTTGGAGAAGACTCCTGAGAATCCCTTGAACTGCAAGGAGATCAAACCAGTCAATCCTAAGGGAAATCAGTCCTGAATATTCATTGGAAGGACTGATGTTGAAGCTGAAACTCCAATACTTTGCAAAGTATTGACTGTATTAACCTGATGCAAAGAACTGACTCACTGGAAAAGACCCTGAGGCTGGGAAAGATTGAAGGCAGAAGGAAAAGAGGACAACAGAGGATGAGGTGGTGGCATGGCATCGCCAACTCAATGGACATGAGTTTGAGCAAGCTTCCGGAGTTGGTGATGGACAGGGAGGCCTGGCATGCTGCAGTCCATGGGGTCGCAAAGAGTCGGACATGACTGAGCAACCAAACTGAACTGAAATTGTTAAGGACAGAAAGACATACAGCACAGCAAGTGGCATGTAAAGAAGTCAGGAGGCAGAAGGGAGCCTTGCTTATTCTGAGATCTGAAAATGGTTTGGGTATGACTAGAGCCCATGGTATAGAGTGGGCTTGATTGGACTGCACAGGCCATGAAAGATGCCCAGCACGAAAGCACTGCCGAGTTCATACCACCATCGGCAAATTCCAATGAGAATTCACACAAATGGGCTATCCCAGTTGGCAGGGGCAGAGAGAGATTTCAAGAAGGAACACCTGGAAATCTGGCTTGGGTAAACAGATAAAGATGGGGATAATTCTCTCCTCCATACACATACGTGGACAGTCAACAAAGCCTATGGATTCTATCTCCTTAATACTTCTCACGTATGTTCCTTCCGATCCATTCTTTATACAACAGCCATGCCACAGTGGCTTTTCTAAAATATAGTTTGGACCCTATTATTCTTCAGCTCCAAATACTTCAGTGGATCCTTACTATCCATAGGATAAGGGTCAGAGTTCTTAAAAAAGGCTTCCAAGGCTCTCTACAGTCTCTTCTGTTTCCTCCTGGGCTCATCTATCACCATATTCTACTGTGTCTCACTGCATTCCAACCATACTGAGCTGTTCCATCAGTGTTCTAGCTCAGAAATTAGCAAACGAAGGCCTGTAAGCCATATCCAACCTGCTGTCTGTTTCGTATGGCCTGTGAGCTAAGAACGCTTTGTATGTTTTTAAATGGTTGGGGAAAAAAAAACACAATAATATAACATTGTATGAGAATTAAATAAAATTCAAATTTCAGCATCATAAAGTTTTATGAGAACACAGCTCTGCCCATTTGCTTACATATCGTCTACAGCTGCTTTCCTTCTACAACAGCAGAGTGGACTAGTTATGACAGTTATGACTAGTTACAACCCTAGGGGCTGCATAGCCTAAAACAGTCACTGTCTAGCCTCTTACAGAAAAAGTTTGCTGACCCTTGCTCTGGCTGTTTGGGCTATTTAATGTTGGGTCCAAATCTGCTTTCTACGGAAGTAAGGACAGTTCAAAGAAACGAACAGTCTTAGAACTTGCAGGGCAAAGAATTTCACAGCTGGCCCGGAATTTACAGAGGGGGAGACATAAGTTCCACTGAGAGGGTAAGTTATTTGGCCAAGGAGGTTAGGGGAAAGCAGTGGTGGACCAAGACTACAAGGTGTCCTGACTTTAAGGCAGTTCTCCAGCTGACTCTCTTTCAGACTTGTGTACAGAGAATCAAATCATGACAAAGTTGTTTTTCTAAACTCACTCATGAAGAGTTCTACTCTGGGCGACAGCCTTTCTGGCAAACAAGGAGAGAAGATTCCTAACTTGGATGTTGAATCTGCTGAGTCACATCAAGTTTCATTACACATTAAAGTGTTCACTCCTATTGGCTGCGAATTCAGGATATCTGACAGGTTTATCCTTTTTCTTAGAGAGCCCTTGCAAACCATAGAGAGAGGGGGAATAAATGACTGACCAGGAGATTTCCTCTTTTCATTTACATTCTGAATCTCGAGTTTGTTCTCTTATGTAAACAAATTCTGTTGGATAGGATTGGTCTGCTGGATAAATAACCTTCATCAGTTGCAATCACACTATGAGGCAGGGCCTCCAAAAAGTCAATTAATGATCAACTAGTAAGTCAGCTGTAGGGTCAGCGCCTATAGTTACATCCCCTCCGTGTGGGCCCACAGGCACTTGAAGTAGGAGTTTGAAATGGTTGGGGTAAGGAATGTAGGGGTCTCTGAACAATGTACAACATACAGGAGCTCAATAACTACTTTTTTAAAAGCAAAATGACAAATTAATGGAAACCTGTAAGAAGCTCCCAGGCCTGTAGGTAAAGAAGTGGCTCCCTATATCTCTAGAGCTTCTGGAACCTGTTTCTCTCTGTCTATAATAAACTCTGGTATAACATGTTTTTTAACCCAGCACAAAGCTGCATGAGTTGTAAATTTTCTCTCTCTCTCTCTCTCTCCTTGTTTCATTGGACTTTCAAGAACTTCACTTCCTGGGTAAGTATGAGAACCACTCCTGTCAGAAATCATAGTAAAGCACTGTGAGCCTCAATATGACTGGAAACTGTGGAGAAAAGGTACCATTACATTCAGTATAGCATGCTTTAAAAATACAAGGGCGTATAATCCACTTCAGGAAGATCACCATCNAACCACTCCTGTCAGAAATCATAGTAAAGCACTGTGAGCCTCAATATGACTGGAAACTGTGGAGAAAAGGTACCATTACATTCAGTATAGCATGCTTTAAAAATACAAGGGCGTATAATCCACTTCAGGAAGATCACCATCCCAAGTGGTTAAAACACCTTAAAACTTTGGCATGTAACTCTTCAAAGTGCACTTTTGTGGAAGGTTTCTCTCTGGTCAGACTGGGTTAAACGAGGTTTTTATGAAGAATGGCTGTCTCTTGATGTTTGTACATTAAATAATTTAAGTTACCAGTTCTTTGAGGTAAACCCCAAGGATCATGACATGCAGACATTTTGCTGAGGTGCGACTCTGAAGCTGTTCTAGAAGGCCAACATGTAAGGAAGAGCCCGTTACTTAGTGAGTGAGCCTGGCCAGATGCCTGTCCCACCCCTCAATCCAGCTCTGCTGTTCTCTACTCTCTGTGCACGCAGATTCTCAAGTGGTGACAAAAGCTTTGCTTTTTTGTGAAACAAAATTACCCTAAAGTTTTCATAGATGCTGATAGGTGATTAACTTGAAGTATGAGAACATGTATAGAAGATGTATGACTATGGGAAATCTAAGAGAAAGATTTCCAAGAAGAGTGTAATTAAAAAAAAATATTTTCAAATACAAAACAGCTGTGGATATACAGATGTCAAGAGTATGCTATAGAACTCAGAGAGACCTTGTTTGATTTCACACTCATCCTGGAGTCTATGGCCCATAACCTTATCCAAGCTCATTAGAACCCATCTGGCTGATTCATACTACGGTGGGTCTCAGGAATAAGTTCACAACACCTCTCATTCAGCTGGGCCAGTCTGCTGTGCCTAGCACTTAACCCCCATGCCTCAACCCCCATGGATCCAAATCACCCCTCAAATTCTCTTTACTAAAATACTCCATTTAAACTCACTCTCCTGGACAGACTACTTTGGCATTTGTTTTCCAAGACCATGCACCACGGGCATAGGTATAATGTATTCTCATCCAATTGCCATCACCTCCACCAACCCACTCCCTTATCACCACCACCAACTCCACCACCCTCTCCAGAGGACCACCTGAAGCAAGGTAGCTATAAAGGCCCAGAGATATCCTTCCCAAAAATTATGATCAGTAGACTCCTTACACCCATTCCTTACAGGGAAACAGGTGGGCACCAAAAACTCCCTACCTCCAACTTACTTCCAAGGACTTAAAGTCTCCGTATTTCACGTAGACTGTTTTGATGCCGTTAAATGCGAGCTCTAGTTCCTTTAAGACTGGAAACGTGTGAAATGCCTCTAAAGAGGGAGGAGAAAGAGGGAAACTGTAACTTGTAAAAGACATAAGAGAAAGATAAAATAGTGGTCATTTACTGGGTTCCCACTGGGTTAGGCCCAGCATTGCGTAAAGTGCTTTACTTACAGGGATTTTTACTCTCTAACAACTCTGAAAAAGAGTGATTACTACTTCCATTCCACTGCTGAAGAACCCAAGGCTCAACCAGGCTAAGTGATTTGCTAGAAACAGAATTGCTAAATGGAAAGATCAAGAACTGAATCTAACTCCAAAGCCCGTTTTAAAAAATGATCCTTATTATTTCTGATTATAAAAGTAAACATTTCCACCATAGTTTTTTAAAAAAATCAAAAAATAAAAGTTCCTTTTAATCTCAATACCTACAGATAACTAGTCAAAGTTTCACATATAATACTCTAGACTTTTTAATATGTATACTGAAACACACACACACTTCTTTCTACAAAAGGGACTCATACTACACAAATTGTTACTGTGACTTGCTTTTTTTTCACCTTAACAATATGATTTAAAGATGTTCTAAGTCAAAACATACAGATATGCATAATGTCTGAATTATGTTCTACAGTATAGACATACCCTATTTTATTTAGGGATATGTGGCTAGATTATCTGAATAAAAGGTTAAGAACACTTCCCCTTCTGCTTGAGAACTGGACCTTGAGTTAACTTTCTGGCCCTCTTCCATTGGTAACCTGAATAAAAATGGTATGGTCACTGTGTTATTAAGCAAAACTGCTGTGGTAAAAATGACCCCAGGTTGGTAAGTCACATCGGGACTAGGAGAAACTAAAAATGAACTACACCTATCTGAAGGGGGCGCCATAACTTTGGGCTTCTCTGTGTGTGGGCACTCCTGTGATTGGCCATGTCCTTTTCAGGAACTCTGGGGGCCTTGTCTATGGGGTGTAACAACAGCTATTTGCTCCTGTGGTGAATAAGGCTTTTAAGCCAGAGTGCTGGCATCAACCCATTGAGAGTGGCCAGTGTCTCACGGATGGCTACCTGAACAGCTACATGAACTGCTCAGGAACTGCCCTGAGGATTCCACTGAACATGAAGTGCTGATGCTGTGCTGCTGGCATACGTGGGCAATTACCAGAGCCTTCTAAGTGAACCTGGTGTCAAGTGTGGCCTATGTTGGTTTTGTGAGTTGGAATGTAGCTAAAGAGTCAAATAGAAACATGTGCTTTCAGGGTATTTCCAATGAACATCTTTGTTCAAGTTTGTTTCTGTAGAATAAATTTTGGGGAGTGGAACTACTAGACTATGTTAAGAGACACTGCCAAACTACCTTCCAAAGATGTTGCACCAATTTATTCCACTTGAATATGAGAGTGCCCATTTCCCTACCAATGCTGGCAGTCATCAGTCCTCATTTCTGTCAATACTTGATACACATAAAATAGTTCTTGGATGCTCATTTATTAGTGAGGTTGAGCATCTTTCCATATGCCTGCTGGCCTTTGTTTTCAAACTTAGGCTCCTGAGAGACCACACTGTTTCCTCAAGGACAGGGACTTTGTCACACATTTCTTTAAAAACACCCTTCAAACTCCATGCATTCAAAACTGAATTCATCCTATTTCTCCCTAAACCTGCCTTTCCTATACTGCTGTCTGTCTCAGTAAATCCCCTTGGTTCTTTTCTTTCTTTACATGCCCCTTAGTTACCACGTCTGGTTTATTTCTACCTCCTCTCTCTCTCTGTCTCTCTCAATCCCCTCCACCCTTATGGCCACAGCCCCAGCTGAGGCCTCACCTCCCCTCTCCTGGAAAAATGCAACCATCTCCCAGGTTTCCTGGCTCCCATCTTACACTCCATGCTCCTCACAGCCACTACTGAGTCTCTGTTTCAAAGCCTTCCAAGGTTCTCTTTTGCCTGCAGAGTTAAGTCCATGTCACTCAGTGCCCCTGATAATATGGGGCCCCTTGCCCACCTTCCTAGTCTCCATTCTCCTCTGCCTATACCTCTTGCACACATACAAAGCTTCTTCAGGGTCCCTGATCAGGTACTGCTGCCCCCCATCTGTTGTTCTGTTGGCTCGAAATGCCTTCTCATCTTCTGAGTGACTCCTATTCGTGTTTTAGGTCTCAGCTTACATAATCCTTTTCTCACAAGTATCTGCTGACACTTGAGGCCCAGTTGATGGCCCAGTTGATTTTCTGATTCCCTCTATCGTTGCTCCTACCGTATCCTGCTATAACTGAGCTCAGAACAGAAAACTGGACACACTGACTGCTAAAAGCCAAAGTCATACTGTCCTGACACCCAGCAGGGGTCACTGTGGATTTACTGAATAAATGAGGGCTTTACACTCCTATAGGAGTTCTCAGGAACTTAAAAACTTTTTACATACAGTCCCTTGGTATGGGTAAGAGATTGATTCCAGGACCACCCACCTCTACATACACACCCCCTACCCCAATCCCCAACTTCCACCTCCATCTTGCATCACCACCAAGAACACTGAAATTTGTGGAAGCTCAAGGGCCTTGTATAAAATGATGTAGTATTTGCATATAACCTGCTCACAGCCTCCTGTACACGTTAAATCATCTATAGATTACTAACACTGAACATAATGTAAATGCTCTGTGCTGTGCTGCGTCGCTCAGTCATGTCCGACTCTGTGAATCCATATGGACCACAGCCCGCCAGGCTCCACTGTCTATGGGGGTTCTCCAGGCAAGAATATTGGAGTGGGTTGCCATGCCCTCCTCCAGGGCATCTTCTCAATCCATGGATTGAACCCAGGTCTCCTGCACTGCAGGAAGATTCTTTACCAACTGAGCCTCCAAGGAAGCATGTTCTGTAAGTGGTTGTAAATATAATATAAATGCTATGTAAATACTTGCCAGTGCATGGCAAACTCAAATTTTACTTTTTGGAACTTCTTGGAATTTTTATACATTTTTTATATCCTTGTTTGATTGAATCCATAGATGTGGAAAACACAGACATGGAGGGCTGACTGCGCTGATCCTGTCTGAGTCTACAAAGTATCCTGCCTTAGGGAGGAAGAAAGGAAGGGGATCATCTCCACTTACAGAGAGAGAAGTGGCAGCTCACAGAGAAGAGTTATGCATAGGTAGTGCTGGCTCTAGGCTGGAATCCAGGTCTGTGTGTTCTCCCACACCCAGCTCATTGCACTCCAAAAAAAAGATGTATGGTGTTACAGTGAATAGACAGGCAACTTCTAACAGGAAAGACTGGCAGCCAGGAAGCAGGAAGTGGTTTTCAGGAAGAAAACTTACCTAGAGGAAGCAGGTTTTCTGAGGCATTGATGTAAATCACTGAATTAAAATGCTTGAAATCCTTTTCCTTAGCCTGTGAAAGGGCATTTCAAAGAACACAAGATTAGTTCCCTGTCTGGAGGCCTTGCTTAAGCTCCAGGGCTGCTGTCAGGAGCAAAGACTTCAAGGGTTAAGAACAAGAGCATTCACTTGCTGAAGGCAGGAAGGGCTTTTCTGCTTCTTTTATTTTCCTATTATGAAATAATTCAAATAGTCAGCAAAGTGTGGTAAGTGTTACTCTGAAGGCCCATGTAACCACTATCCAGCTTTAATAAGTCTGAATATTATGCTGTCTCTGCTTCAAATTTCTTTAAAGAAATAAAACACTATAGAGAGTTGATATCCCTGCAACATATCCCTACCCTCCCTCTCATAAAATACAGCTATCCTGAATTGGTGATTATCCCACATCTCTTTAATACTTGTATCACATGTATGTGTATCCACAAGCCATATATAGTTATTATTTACTTTAAAAATTTTATATTAAGTGCCATCATACTGTAGATACCATTCTGCAACCTGCTTTCTTCACTCAACACCACATGTTTAAGATTCACTTGTGTTGAGATACACAGATCTTTTGAGATTTACTTATGTTGATATATTTTAATTTCTGTGTGGCATTCTATAAGCAATCTCTCTTTATATGCCATGGAAGGCCTACAAATCAAAAATATGGGCTATAATATATATACTGGGGATGGCAGGCCACAAATCTAGCTCCAAGCTACCCATTAGCCAGTGTAAGGAAAGAAACACGACTCATTATATAAGTCACAGAGTCTGTGAGTTAAGAACAAACCAAGACTTCCCTGGAGGTCGAGTGATTAAAACTCCACCCTCCCAGTGCAGGGGGCACAGTTTCGATAGCTGCTCAGGAAAGATCCAGCATGCCATGTTCAAGAAAAACAAAAACGAAAACAAAAAACCAGTTATCAGCATCTTGGGAGAACCAATACCATTCCTGGTACTGAAACCTGAGAGAAATTTCTCCTGTAGGCTCTTCTGATGGGAACTCTCTGCACACAATGAATCATACCCCAATAAAATTCTACGCACATTCAAACCACTTCCATAAGGTTATTTATTTCCTTTAGCTCACCTCACATGGGATAATGGCAATACCAAATCTATAGCTAAAGATAGTGTCTGTGAATGTTGCTTCCACCCAGTGAGTCCTTGTGTGACTCTCCTCCTTCCTATGCCCAGATTCCCAGTTCCCAGAGACTCTGGAAGTTATGATGGTCAATCAGACAGGAGCCACCTCAGGTGTAGCTCACCACAATCACACCTCTGGTGGCTAGTCGTACCTTGGAGAACTTCAGGCCGCTCACGTTAATGTTGCAGAGGTCTGATGGATCCTTCACACAGTGGTGCTTCAGCTGCAACACAATACAAAGTATCAGCACTCAAGGCCCCAGCAAAGCTCATATCATTGGCCAAGAAAACAAATGACTCCCTGGTGAGGAGGGCAGCCTGGTACAGTGGAAGAACAGGCTTTGGAGCTGCTCAGAATCAAGCTGCCATCTCTGTTTCTCGTATGTAAGATGGGGGTGGAAACGTAGACTTTATGGGGCTCTTAGGAGGCTGCATTCCTCTCTGTTCCTTCTCTGTCTTTTCAGAGCTCCACTTCCTCTAACTGGTTCTTAGAATAAAATCTTTATTTCTGGGGCATTACCAAAACACTTGTCATAACTTTTGTGTTTGCTCATTCATTCATTTATTCGCCAAATATTTATATACTACTTTGGGCCAGCATTACTTTGGGCCATGTGTCATGCTAAATATATCAAGAAACTTTCTCCTGGGACTTCCCTCGTGGTCTAGTGATTAAGACTCTGTATTTCCAATGCAAAGGGTGCAGGTTTGATCCCTGGCTGTGGAACTAAAGAGCCTATAGGCCACTCAGTGTGGCCAAAAAAAAAAGGACTTTCTCCTAATCCTAACTAAACTCTTTGACATAAGAGAATATATCTCTTCATAAATGAGAAAAATAAGGCTAAGAGAGAGAAAATGACTTCCCTAAGGTCCCACAGCAAATAAATGATGGACCAATGATTTGAATCCAAATCTGTAATTACTAAACACTGTGTTCTTAGGACTACCATATATTGTCCTTCACAATTAAAAGGTAGAAGAAAAATCTCAACTTTGAAGTTGCTATTTCTATTTAACCAAACCTCATTCCTTCTTTCAGTTAATCATTTAGTTATGGTACCTTTTATGGTTAGGCATGGAACTGGGAACTTAAAAGACAACAAAGAAAAGCAGAAGTATTTCATGCTTCATAAAGCGTAAAACTACATGGAAGCCAATGAGCAAGCAAGTATTTACAAATACAGTAAGTATTTTAAAGGAGAAATTCAAGAAACCATGGGAGACAGTAATGGGAGATCCTTATCTTAGTGTAGAAGTGAGGAAGTATCTATTTGAGGAATAGTTCAGCCGATACCTTAAGTGCTAAGTATGAGCTGGTCCCATGAAAGTGGGTGGCAGGGTTTGTGAATGCTATTAAGGCAAATGAAAGCAAGGTGCTTCTGAGAGGATGAAAAACAGGTAGGTAAGGTTATGGATGCACTCATTAGATCGTGCAGATTCACGGTGGCTCTGCAAAGGATTGTGGATTTTAGCCCACAGTCAATGGAAAGCTGTCAAGAGGTTTTTTGGCAGAGGGCTGATGGCAATTTTACAAAAACTGCTATATCTGACACACATAGAGGATGAGAAGAAAGAAAAGGGTGGGAAAAAAACCACTATACCAGACATTGTTAGCTCATTTCTCTAGAGCCACTTCTCTACTTCTCATTGTGAAAGAACCCAATATCATTCACATTTCTTAACTAGATGTATCCTTCAACCCCCGCTCTACAGGCTAAGTCTTGACTTTCTCTAATCCAAGCATGGTGGTCATGGTCCCCTAACCAGTGACTGCTGGGACTTGCGATATATGTTTGGCCAATGAGACGCAGGCTGCTGGGGATAGGAGGCCAGTTCTGGGAAGCTGCTTATATTTAAAAATCAATATAAGACAGTGACGTTCCCTCTTCTACCTCTGGATGTTATGCTTTAAATGTGATGACCAGAGTTTTGCAGTCATCTCAGAATTGTAACAAGTGATCTCAACCTGGATATGTTGAAATGCTGAAAATAAAGGGGAAAAGAAGAGCACTATGGGAAGTGGTTCTGCCCCTTCTCAGTACTGCTGCTTCAATCTTCCTCATCCCTAATGAGAAGTGGACTTGATAATCAAAGAAACTCCACAGTATTCTGCAAAAAGCCTACGCTACCCACCTTGAAGTGAGATGCCTCCTTAAAGTTCTCTTTCAACATCTGATCTGTGCAGGAACCATAAGCAGAGTCTGGGAACTAAGTAAGCTGCCAGAGAGTTCTTCTTAGGAAGCTATGAGCATTGGATCGCACATTAATACTGGTTTACAAAACAGGTCTTTCTGTGTAAAGCCACTGAGGCATTGCACAGAGTAAATAAAAATTACCATCCCAGTCCTCTTTGTAAAGCCTGACCCAGACACTAGGTATATCTAGTTGGCATCCTTGGCTTTCAGCCAGACACTAAACGCCAAGGACAAAGGTAGTGGTGTGTGAGGCTCCCTAGTTCCCCTGCTCCTAGAGAGTCTCCCCAGAGCAGAGTAGAAGCCTTTACACCCTACTATGTGCTGGAATAGTGGTGATGATTTAGTTACTAAGTTGCATCCGACTCTTGTGACCCTATGGACTGTAGCCTGCCAGGCCCCTCTGTCCATGGGATTTCCAAGGCAAGAATACTGGAGTGGGTTGCCATTTCTATCTCCAGGGGATCTTCCTGATCCAGTGATCAAACCCAGGTCTACTGTATTGCAGGCAGCTTCTTTACCAACTGAGCCAGCAGGGTGCTGGAATAGGATTTTTAAATTTACTGTTTACCCTGACCTACTCCTTTGTCTCTCTGGCTCAATGAATACTTTTACAGTCAATAGACCAGAGTTTTAATTCTGAGTAGTTCTAATCCAGGGTAAACTAGAGTCCTAATTACTAGCTGAGGAACTTCGGCCAAGGCACATTACCTCTTGGGGCCTCGGTTTTCTCATTTGCACAATGGCAACAACATAACAGGGATGATAACACCCAACTCACAAAGTGGATGTAACGAAAACTTTACATATAAAAAAAGCTCTGGGTCCCTTCAGCATCTTGGCTACACTCCATTTGCCAAGCCCATCAGAACAGTTTGGGATGGATGGGAGGTAACCGTACCAGAGGGAAGCAGGGCAAATCCTTGCCACCGCTCCCCCTCAACCAAGACAGTCATCAGCTGGTGCTGCTAGCCCTTCCAGAATGCATTCACTCTCACCAGAAACGCCAGGTCCAGCACCTGTCCAGGGGTGTCCGCTTGGTTTTCCTGTTGAGACCCTTTCTTCCCTCCAACCTCAAAAGAAACCTTCTGGCCTTCCTGACCTTCAGCTGTTGTCTCAGCCACATTCTTGGGCTTCTTCTTGAGGCTACCTTTCCGAGCCACTAGCCAGTGTCCTCGGCCTGCTGAAAAGATGAGAAGAGTGAAAAGATGCGAACAGTGAAAAGATGAGAACAGGAGTAAACTCCTTCAAAGCCAAAACTAGTGCCCTTCCAGAATGTTTATCTTTAATGCAAAAATGAAAATTAGCTCCTCATTACCTAATATGCACCAGATACTGTGCCACAACTGGGGTTGCAGGGGGCAGGGGAACAGCTATATACCTGTCTTATTTAATTGGCCTCCAAACCCAATGAAACATGCTACTGCCCCCGTTTTACAGACAAGAAGGCAGAGACTCAAAAGTATAGAATGACTTGCCCAGTTCTTTCCTCCACATTTTTGCCTTTGAACTCTTAACAGTTCATTCATGATTGCAGATAAAGTATTTCCTATTCTGTGAAGCCTTCCCTGACTATCCTCAGTTAAGCAGATCCTTTTTTCCTGGGCCAGCTAGTTACTGCACCATTTGTTATCTCAATGGGTTCCATCTTCCTGGATCTTACCCTGAATTCTATCGTTACAAGGCAAAGGTCATGTTAGGAGCTCAGGATAAAAAAATCAAAGGACAGCTGCCATTTTAAAAAGACTCAATAATACATGTCCACTGTAGAAAGAACTAGAAATTGTACACAAATAAAGTGAATATGAGGTTCACTACTAAGCCTATCCAATAAAAATTGTGACAACATTCTAGAATCTGTTCTCTCCTTCATCAGTAACTTATTCATTTAACATTAGGGAAACTGGGTGAAGACTGTATAGGAACTCTGTTTTATTTTTACAGCTTTTCTGGAAGTTTAAAATTATCCCCAAATGAAAATTTAGAGGTGGGGGGGAACCTTCCTAGGGACAGATACTGGTCATTGTTCACTCTTCATTGTTCAATATCTATCATTGTTCACTTGTTTATTGCATGTCTTGCCTTCTAGAATGGAAGCTCCATGAGAATATAGGCTCTGATTCATTCATCTCAATGTTCCCTAGGCCTACACAGAGCTTACCACACTGAGTATGGCTGAATGAACCCTGAGCCACAGCCCCCACCCACAATCATCCATTCAGACCTTTTCTGAGCACTGACTTTGTGGTAGGAGTTGGGGCTATGGAGAAGAATATGACTGAGGATTCAAAGGTGCTCAATAAATGTAGAGTGCTGTGAAGCCTAGAGTGGGGAGCTACCAGCCTATGGGATGCGCTAGGTCTTGTATGTTGAAAGGTGACCAGGTGAAGAGGGAAAAACTANATCAGTGAAGGGCGACCGCGGCACACAGCCCAAAAATCTGTGCAAGGCGACCTTTGCACAGAGCTAGGAATTCGTCCCTAGACAACCACGGAACGCAACCTGGACCTCCGCACTGGGCGACTGTGGCATACAGGCCGGACCTCTGTGTGGGGCGACTGCAGCACACAGCCCAGACCTTGGTGCAGGGTGATCGTGGCAAACAGCCTGAACGTCAGTGAAGGGTGACTGTGACATACAGCCCAGAACTCGTCGCCAGCCGACCGCAGAACACAGCCCGGACCTTGGCGCAGTGCGACCGTGGCACACAACTCGGTCATCGGGGCAGGGGTACCACAGCACACAGCCTGAACCTCAGTGAAGAACGACCGCAGCACACAGACCAGAAATCTGTGCAGGACGACAATGGCACAGAGCCTTCAACTCATCACTAGTCGACCATGAAACACAGCCAGGACCTCGACGCAGGGTGACCACAGAAAACAGGCCGGATCTCATCGCAGGGNACATTACCATATGTAAAATAGATAGCCAATGGGAATTTGCTGTATGTCTCAGAAAACTCAAACAGGGGCTCTGGACCAATCTAGAGGGGTGGGATGGGGAGGGAGAAGGGAGGGAGGTTCAAGAGGGAAGGGATATATGTATACCTATGGCTGATTCATGTTGAGGTTGGACCGAAAACAACAAAATTCTGTAAAGCAAGTATTCTTCAGTAAAAAATAAACAATTTTTTAAAAAAGCTATGTCAAAATAGAACACTATGAAACAGGGCATAAATCAAGGCATGGGGTAGAACAGAAAGGTAAAGGAACAGCAGTGAGAATTCACTGAACAGATGAGAACACTGTGGTGTACATTAGAATGTTCCCTGAGAACCTTTGTACACTGTTAGTGGGCATGGAAACTGGTGCAGCCACAGCGGAAAACATTATGGAGGTTCCTCAAAAAATTAAAAATAGCATGACCATATGATCCAGAAATTCCTCTCCTGGGTATATATCCAAAAAAGACAAAGTCACTGGGCGTCCTTGGTAGCTCAGTTGTAAAGAATCTCCCTCCTAGTGCAGGAGACACCAGTTCGATCCCTGGTCTGGGAGGATCCCACATGCTTTGGAGCAACTAAGCCCGTGTGCCGTAACTATTGAGTCTGTGCTCTAGAGCCTGGGAACCACAGCTACTGAGCCCATGCGCTGCAGCTCCTGAAGCCCACATGCCCTAGAACTCGAGCTCCATAACAAGAGGAGCTGCTGCAATGAGAAGCTCACACACTACAACAAATAGCAGCCGCCACGCACTGCAACTAGAGACAAGTCCGAGCAGCAACAAAGACCCAGCACAGCCCAAAATACACAAATAATTTTTAAAAATAAATTAAAAAAACCAAAGGTACCAATTCAAAAACATGCCCCAGTGTTCAAAGCAGCATTATTTGCAGCAGCCAAGACATGGAAACGACCTAAGCGTCCATCAACAGATGAACAGATAAAATCTGTGGGACATATATACAATGGGGTACTACTTAACCATTAAAAAGAAATTTTGCCATTTGCAATAACATGGATGGACCCTGAGGGCATTATACTAAGTGAAATAAGTCAGACAGAGAAAGAGAAAAACTGCCCATATAAGATATTGCTTATAGGTAGATTCTAAAGAATACAACAAACTAGCGAATAAAAAAATTGAAGAAGCAGACTCACAGACACAGAGAACAAATTAGTGGTTCCAAGCGGAGAAGAGGGATGGAGGGACCATGTAGGGGTGGGAGGTACAAACTCTTGGGTGTAAGTTAGGCTCAAGGATGTACTGTATGACATGGGGAATATGGCCAATATCTTGTAATAACTGTAAATGAAAAGTAATCTTGAAAACTTGTGTAAAAATAAGACATTTTAAACAGATACACGTTTAAAACAGATATGTGTTAGTTGCTCAGTCATGTCAGACTCTTTGTGAGCCCATGGACTGGAGCCCACCAAGCTCCTCTGTCCATGGAATTCTCCAGGCAAGAATACTAGAGTGGGTTGCCATGCTCTTCTCCAGGGGATCTTCCCAACCCAGGGATCGAACCCAGGCCTCTCCCGCACTACAGGCAGATTCTTTACTGTTTGAGCTACCTGGTAAGCCCAAATACATACACAAATAGGACAAAAAAAAAAAAAATTAGACTCTCTGAGGCTGCCAGGAGGAAGATGGATTAGAAGGGAAGGGATAGGATGGGGCAGGGAACATCAGTGAATGGGTTGAAGAGGAAGACACGGGTGTTAGAGACATTCTGAAACACATGCTGGGTGTGAGGCAAAGGTTCTGATTTGAGAAGTCACCTGACCTTCCTCTGGCGTCCGAAGCAGGTTTTTGGCTGGAAAGCAGTTGCTCAGGTGAGGCTTCCCATCATCCAGCTTGTAGAGTCCTGCGGAGGCCATGACCCTGAAAGCCAAGCACGGCAAACAGGATAGTGAGGAGTGAGGAGGGGCAGGGCTGCTCTCACCCTAACACAGCCTGTGAGCCCACCAGGACCATCCCCAACACACACTCTCTCTCTGATGCCCTACAGATCCACGCCTTTGTTCTTAATGTTCCTTTGGCCCAAAACAGCTCTTCCATCTTGTTCATCTCGCTGATCTCATGCTTTATGATGAGGTTCCAGTGCCACTTCCTTTAGGAAAAGAAATTTCTAATCGAAGATCTAAATTCTTTAAATCTTGAGCTCTTAGAGACTGAGATTTTTCTTTAAAGAGGATCCAGTAATTCCTAAACCTGCTTTGGGATAGCTTTAGACAATTTGGGGTAGCAGAGGTTTAGGAACCTTTAAGACCCTGGCCAAGGGAAAGGAGACCCTGGCACGAAGGTAGGACCCTAAGATGGAGGGTCTGGGAAGATTCAGTCCACAGGAGGAGCAGAGTAGAGAGCTGGGATCAGGTGTCCTGAGAAAATCTGTCCCAGAAGAGAAACATATGACAAGGAGATGGGTGCAACAGGAAGGGGTAACAATTTTACAGACAGGGAATTAAGTTTGAGGCTACTTTCTACCATTGAGCTGAGTGACTCTGGGCAAATCACTTTACCTCTTTGTCCTCAGATTTCTCAAATACAAAATGAGGATTAAACCTGTGCCTCAGAGAACTGTTCTAAGAATTAAATGAGGTAATAGAGAAAAAAAAGCTTCTTTCTAGACTCAATCCAGATGCCATCCCTTCCATGAAACCTTCACTGAAACTTCCAGAGGTAAATAACTGCTGCTTTAGCTAAACTCTGGCGTGTTTCTTCTGTACATCTTTTGTCGTTGGAACCCCTTCTACCTCATGAGATTACTAACAATCATAAAGGGACTCTTTCAATGGTCTCTGAACCTGAAAGTCTCGAAACATGTCCAATTCACTGTCTCTCTTCTACTTTTGGAAAGCTCACAGGAAACACTCAGTAAACAAGTGTGAGTCAAATGAAGGATACAGTGGTCCTCCCAAGGCCCAGAGTTTTTAAATATAAGTTTCTAATCTCCCTAATTAGGCTCTGAGGAAGGACAGCATCTATGATGCTCATCTCTTCACTCCCAGCATCTAACACCTGGCACATAATAGACTCCACTCAAGGCAATGGCATCAGTACTCTTGCCTGGAAAATCCCATGGGCGGAGGAGCCTGGTGGGTTGCAGTCCAAGAGGTCACAAAGAGTCTGACACAGCTGAGCGACTTCACTTTCACTTTTCACATTCATGCATTGGAGAAGGCAATGGCAACCCACTCCAATGTTCTTGCCTGGAGAATCCCAGGGACAGCGGAGCCTGGTGGGCTGCCATCTCTGGGGTCGCACAAAGTTGGACACGACTGAAGCGACTTAGAAGCAGCAGCAGCAGCAGCAGCATAGAATGAATGGGAGAAGGCAATGGAAACCCACTCCAGCACTCTTGCCCAGAAAATCTCATGGACAGAGGAGCGTGGTAGGCTGCAGTCCATGGGCTCGCTAGGAGTCGGACATGACTGAGCGACTTCACTTTCACTTTTCACTTTCTTGCATCAGAGAAGGAAATGGCAACCCACTCTAGTGTTCTTGCCTGGAGAATCCCAGGGACGGGGAGCCTGGTGGGCTGCTATCTCTGGGGTCACACAGAGTCGGATACTACTGAAGTGACTTAGCAGCAGCAGCAGCATGGAATGAATGAGTGATCTTGTTATCTCCTCTGGTTCAACACAGGGCACTGTGAATTTCCTGATCTCTGCCACCCTGAAAAAGGTTGGAGATCCTTTCCACGTATTTCCACGATACTCCCTACTTCTCCTAGTATAATACTTATCACTTTGTTATAATTTTTATTCCCTTACCAACTTCCCACCTGCTATGGGGCCAATACTTATTTACCTATAAAATCCCAGAGCCTAGCATAGAGCCTAGAACTCATTAAAAATGTGTTAGGAAGATGAAGGGATGAATGGATGACTGGATGGGGAAACACAGTCATGGAGTCAATCTGTCTTTCAGGAAATCCCTCTTGGGACTAACCACAATCTGCTAGATGCGTAAATGAATGAATGAATGAGTACACAGTTACCTGGGAAAGGTCAGAGATGACTGTTGGAGAAAATTTCAATAACTTACAGAATATGATGACTTTAGTTCTGCATAGTACTTACTTGATCTTTGATCTTGGAAGAGACCTCTTGACTTCTTTTTTATTCTGTTTCTTCCCCTGTTTCTTCACCTATAAAATAGATATTGCACTTCTTAGTCTGTCATTTAGATCTCTTTAACTTTCTCATTAATTACATCCTTCTGTGACACTTTGTTCCAAAATGTGTCTCACCTGGGGCCTAGAAAAATGCCACAGGACTAAACATTCCGGAAATAGACAGAAAAGAAGACAGAGACATAGACAGGGAGGTGTAAGAAGAAAATAACTTTATGACAATGAGGTGGGGCTCAGTTCAGTTCGGTTTCTAAGTTATGTCCGACTCTTTGCAATCCCATGGACGGCAGCACGCCACGCTTCCCTGTCCATCACCAACCCCCAGAGCTTACTCTAACTCATGTCCATTGAGTCGGTGATGCCAAGCAACCATCTCATCCTGTCGTCCCCTACTCCTCCTGCCTTCAATCTTTCCCAGCATCAGGGTCTTTACAAATGAGTCAAGTTCTTCACATCAGGTGGCCAAAGTATTCAAGTTTCAGCTTCAACATCAGTCCTTCCAATGAATATTCAAGACTGATTTCCTTTAGGATGGACTGGTTGGATCTCCTTGCAGTTCAAGGGACTCTAAAGTCTCCTCCAACACCACAGTTCAAAAGCATCAATTCTTTGGCACTCAGCTTTTTTTATAGTCCAACTCTCACATCCATACACGACTACTGGAAAAACCATAGCTTTGACTAGACAGACCTTTGTTGGCAAAGTGATGTCNTGGTGGCACTACTGCCAAGCACTCCTGAATCTGCACTTGGAAACCATGCAGCTGTGGTTCACAGACAAGGAAGAGGGTGGGTGACCCACACCTATGTACCTGGGAGATGGGAGAGTGTCTTGCAGGTACAGGATGGGTGTCCACAGGTGATGGGACATTATTCCTCCCATCACAGTGAACCCACCACTATCTCAGGCCTGCGCAAATGGGAGGATGAAGGGCTTGTGACACACTGACCTGGATTCTGATGGAACAGAGGTCCAGAGATGTGGAGACAAGAGGACTCAGGCATGGGTAGGTGACCTGTGTAATGGGGAGACTTATGGACAGGACACCCAGTGGGCAGGTGACCTGTATCATGGGGAGGTCTCCTCTGTGAGGGGAAGACAGACACACACCCGCAGGTGGCCCCAGGATGGTGACACAGACTCACAAAAGGAGCCCTACGTGACGGGGCACACACATCCACAGGTTCTCCCCACGGTGCCTTGCTCGGGGTTCTGNGAAGACTCAATATAGTGAAAATGAGTATACTACCCAAAGCAATCTACAGATTCAATGCAATCCCTATCAAGCTACCTACGGTATTTTTCACAGAACTAGAACAAATAATTTCAAGATTTGTATGGAAATACAAAAAACCTCGAATAGCCAAAGCAACCTTGAGAAAGAAGAATGGAACTGGAGGAATCAACTTGCCTGACTTCAGGCTCTACTACAAAGCCACAGTCATTAAGACAGTGTGGTACTGGCACAAAGACAGAAATATAGATCAGTGGAACAAAATAGAAAGCCCAGAGATTAATCCACACACCTATGGACACCTTATCTTCGACAAAGGAGGCAAGACTATACAATGAAAATAATTTTAAACTTTTATTTAGTGAACAATTTTAAAAGGATGAGCTAAAATTTTGAAATGCTTGAATCAATGATATGTAACAACTAAAGGCAATGATTGAACCTTGTTTGGATCCTGCATAAACTTTTAAAAATGCATAAGGAATATTTTGAGTATCACAACTAGTAAAATTTCAATATAGAATGTACTTTATATGATATCATTAAATAAATATTGATATGGTTACTATAATTATAATGTTATGTAGAGAAATTACTCATTCTTAGAAGGTACATACATTTAAGAGTATAAAATTATCATGTCTGCAACTTATTTTCTAAAGATCTTCATATATGTGCATATGTAGTATATATATATAACATATACTTGGATATGAGAGGACACATAAATATGGCAAAACACAACAATTTATGAGTGTAGGTTACCATCATTCATTGTATTTGTATATCCACTTTTCCATAGTCTTGAAAATTTTCACAATAAAAACATGAAGGAAAGTGCTTAGTCTAGTAAATGAAACATTTTGCTTAACTTTATATAAATATCCATTTTCTTTGTCTCTCTGGTTCTGGACACTTTTTAATGTTTCTGGAAATAGTTTGAAAGTAAGAAAAATTATAAAGTGGAAGATGCTACTAAGTTTATACTTTGGAAGTTATTGTATTAGAAAATTTTCTAGGACTGTCTCTAAAATAAAAATTTACCCTCCTAATTTGGAATCTAGCATCTATGCAGGAAGTACATATAATAGGAGGTTCATCTATCATGAGTGATAGATGGGGAAACTCTGAATTAATTCAAATTGAAAACAAAGTGCCCACATGGTATTTGAAGCACTGAACAAAAAATACGGATAATCAGATCCTTTTTTTTTTTTTTAATGAAAACTTAGGCAATCATAAGATTGCATAATTTAAAATGAAGTCTTTTAAATCCATCATAATTGGCAATGTTAATTCTAAGTCGCTTGTGTGTATTTCTGCACTTCATAGGAGGAGCCGAAGACAAGATGTGAGACATGGAAATCCACTGACTCAATGCAGAGGATTTAACCTAAAAGGTAACTAAAAGTGGTCAAACTTGGTAAAGAGTAGCAGTGCTCCATATCCTATTTTAGTAAGGGAAATCTGTGATAAATCAAAATGTGTCATTTTAAATAAAGATTCACTATACAAATTAGAGGCATTCATGTATAGTCATTAAAAATTAAATATTGTTTGTATATATACTAAGATCTATGTAAAAGAAAAGTCCAGGAACACAGATATCCTTAGATATGTTACTTGGTAAGTCTTTCACAAAGATAGTTATTATAGATTTTTCTAGCCATTATTTTCTTTCTGAAGAAAAAATGTACTTTATTTTTGTTTACCACTGAAGAAAAAACATCTTGTTTGTTTTTTCCTGTGATAAATAGCATAACAGAATTTACTATTTTAACCATTTTAGAGTGTACAGTTCTGTGGCATAAAGTGTACTGACGATGTTGTACAACGGGTACCACCATCCATCACTGAAATTTTTTCATCATCCCAAAGTTAAACTCCATACCCATTAAACACTAACTCCCTATTCTCCCTTCCCAAACTTGTAGCAACCACTGTTCTAATTTCTGTCTCTATAAATCTAAATAGTCTAAATATCTCATATAAGTGGAACCATACAATATTTTTCCTTTCATAACTGGCTTCTTAGCCTAATGTCTTCTTCAAGATTTCCTGGGTGGTTCAGTAATAAAGAATCTGCCTGAAATTTAGGAGACGCAGGTTCAGTCCCTGGACTGGGAATATCCCTGGGAGAAGGAGATGGCAACCCACTCTAGAATTCTTGTGTGGGAAATCCCAAGGACAGAAGGAGCCCAGCAGTGGACTAGACAACAACAGTGTCTTATTTAGGGTTCATTCATGTTGTAACATGTGTCAGAATATTTTTCCTGCTTAAGGCAAAAATGTAACCCATTGTGCATGCGTGCATGTGTGTGTGTGTGTGCGTGTGTGTGTGTGTATCCATCAAGGAACACTTGCACTGCTTCCGATTTTTGGCTATTATGAATTATCCTGCTCTGAATTTTATAGTTTACAATCAAACCACATACTTTAAGCAGTCCGGCCATGTGTCTTATGATTAATCTAATTCCTTTCTTCCCATCCTGACATGGAGACATTATGTTATAATTTTTCCACTGAACGCCTCCCTCCACCTTCACCCCACCAGCAGAGAGACCTTCCTTGAGGCCACCAAGGTGCTATAGAGGTTCTGTAGTTCACTGTTAACACAGACTCCTGTCGCCAACCTTTGTGAGCAAGGGCCTTTTTGTTTTTATTTAAATAATGACATTCTTGTCACTAACTACACAAACCACAAGAAGAAAATTAAGACATATTTTTGCCTAATTGTTTCATACATCTAACTGAGGGAATAAATCCAGATTACTATTTCTCTGTTTGCTGAGTGTTTTATAAATCTGTGTGTCAGTTCCCACTTACAGTAGCAGTAGTCATAGTGCTGAGAGTATTGGCAACAGAGGTCATGATGAACAAACGTCAGTGTTGATTTTTGTGTCAAAACCTGAGCTAAGTGCTTTTTAAAATAGATTATGTCACTTACTGCTCAAGAAATTATTCTAAAGTCGGATCTATTCCTATTCATACTCTATGAATGAGGTTTCTGCCCATGACTAAGCTACCACATAACTATACTGAATACTCTTCCTAATTTAAGAATTTAAGTATAACAATGTCTGAAAATAGCCGTTTTAGAACCAAGTAAAACTGAAGCACAGAGATATTAAATAACTTCTCTAAGGTTATACAGCGGTAGTGATAAAGTCAAGATACTTCAGGTATCTCTGAGGTCAAAGATTATTTTCTCAACCATGACGTCCCACTGTGATCGCACCTTGCTTTCTGCCTTTCCCCAGTGTTTCTGAATTTCATCTATACCACACTGAGTGTGGCGTTTAGGGGTGGGATGAACCTGGCCTTGATATTGCCTGGCACTTACTAAGTCTTTGCCTAGGCTATGTTTTTTCATAACTCACAGCCTATGAAAGCTGAGAAAATGTAATTCACAAAGATGTTGTAATAATTAAATGTTTAAGGTGATATTAAGTGCATTCCTTGGTGTAAAGTAATTCTTTTTTTCTTGTTTTTTTTTTTTTTTTAAGTAATTCTTGAATAAACATTGATGCCTTTGTATCTTTCTCTCCTTCCTTACAGGTTAAACACACTAAACTATGTATAAACTTGTTAACTAATTAAGACTGCCTTTGGGCTTTGCTTTAGTTTCTCACGATTTTATAGAGAAATAAACATTTGTATAAGGGAATATGATCCAAATTCCATTGCTTCTCTCTCATTTTATTTTTGCTCTTCAGCATACAGAAATGCAGCTGAAATTGTTCAGTATGGAGTAAAAAATAACACCACTTTTCTTGAGTGTGCCCCCAAGTCTCCACAGGCATCTGTCAAGTGGTTGTTACAGAAAGACAAAGACAGGAGGAAAGAGGTGAGTAATGCAGGAGCAGCAATCAATCAGGGCTTTGAAAGAGCATTAAATCACCATCCCTCAGTGAGGCACAGATCAAACACAAAAGAAAGGACATATGAACATCCTTTAATGTCTTTGGGATGCCAAGTGCCACCTTCTTTAAAATCCTTTGTCCATGGAGTTGATGGATTAATTAGAAATCCTATCTGCCTGCTCACCTCTATAACACAGTGATTAAAGCAAAAGCTTGCACACTCAGATGGGGGTACTGATGTGAGGAAGCATTTTTGTAAAAGAAACAAGATGTGCGCAAATCCAGGAGCCAGGTTCTCACACAACAGCACCTTTGTGTGATTCACAAGATAAAAGGGGCTTTTGAAAAAGTTCAATTTTTCCCAACAAGAAATTCCATTTAACTATAACCTTTATGATAAAGAGCATTTTTCCGCTGTGTGGTAATGCTTCCATTGATTTATTATTTATAACTCTTGAGGTTTTGTTATAGGTAATGTGTGGAATCATTATTTATGGGACCATTGCCTTTATTAAGTGATAGGTAAAAAGAAAAAAAACCTTGACTTTCAAATGAAAGGACACTTGTATTAACCTTTCACTGATTATAAAGAGCTGTTTTAAAAGGAAAACATTGTAAAACAGCATAGAGTGAAATATTATAAATAATGAATTCTGTATATTGATGTCACATTGTCCTAACTAATGAGGGGATAAGAAGAAAAATACATATGTATATATAAAGCCTTAAAGTAGCCGAAACTGCAGTGGTGTTAACAGTACATCACAAAGTAGGATGGAGGGAAGGGAAGAATAGAGCCTTTGGCACCTGGGTGTTTCTGTTGCGCAGTTTCCATACTACATCTTGGGTTAATGAGAGCTACGCAGAATGGATATAGCCCTAAGCGAAGCATTGCATCAGAATTACTAAAGTAGATGTTAGCTCTTTTTGAGGAAATGCTTTCCAACTCTCAGACCTGCCTATTCAAAGATGTTATGAGCTGTTAAGGACATTTTGAGTTCCCTGTCACAGGAATATTAACCCATAAGCTGATGACCACTTGCATAAATGAGACTTAAATACCTGGGGGAAAGATGGGCTCGGTGGACTTCAGGGCCCCTTCTTGCTGCAGAATTTCATAAATTTTTAAAAATTTTTTCATTAATAAAAAATATTGAGGCTTGTTTTGTTGCTATCTATCATCAAATTAGTCTTGAAATATCTGCAGTCTAATTAATTTTAAATTGTTTTGAATGGATGTGGAGCATAAGAATGATTGCCTTACAGACTACTCTGAGGTAGAAATCATAATGTATGATGATGATGATTATCATACAGAAATGGAATTCTTAGGCTTGACCATGTCATGTGGACATGAACTGTCCTTCCAAAGAAAGTCTGTATATGTGTATGTGAGTTGGAAAGCCACAACTCAAACAGGGGCTTACCTAAATAGATAAACTGCTGTTCTTTTATTCAGTAGAAAGTTCAGTGGGAAAATATGTAATGGATGAATGTAATTTCTGTTGTGTAAAATTAAAATACATGAATATATACAGGGTGTATAGATGTCACAGAAATTAACAAATGAAGTTTAAAAAGGAATGTATCTTGTGTTTTATCTCTTTCATGATATTTATAATGTTTTCTTTCAGAAGTTTCAAAAATGTGGAGACATGTATGGCTATCTTGATTTTTCTCCCAATCTCAAAAACAGAAGAATAGTATAATTTAAGATAATGAAAAACCTTAACCCTAATTATGAAAATCTGGTCTGTCCAAAATTTAACCAGAGCACGTTTCCACTCACTATCACTTTATTTGAATTAGCTATTAATATTTCATTAAATTTATCTTAATTCTACCTCAGTAATTTAAGCAAACATACACATATTTCTCACATTTATGATGTGTAAATACTGAACTTTTTTTTTTTAGTAAGACAAGTGGTAAAAACTTTCAGAGAAAAATGCAAATAGTTCATATTGAATAACATAAAGATTAAAGCTCTCCTCTCCTCCACTTCAGTACTCATTCCCACTTCTCAGCGTATAGGCTGCTAAGGATTATATAGTCCTCCAACTAGTCTCCATAACTTTCCTATTTTCCTATCTTTTCTTCTTTGTATCTCTTTCTCTGTGAGATGCACACACACATTTCAGTATTAGTACATATGGAGCTACCTTATTTTTCTTGGCTGCATAGTATTCTGCTCTAGGACCATACTTTGCCTTTACTAAAGCTATCTACTGATTACATTATTTCTTGTTTTTCTTCTTATCAAAAGTATCAGGTAGGGACTTCCCTGGCAATCCTGTGGTTAAGACTCCATGCTTCCACTGTAGGGGGCATGGATTCAATTGGAGAACAAGGATCCTGCATGCTGTATGGTGTGGCCAAAAATAATTTAAAATTTTTAAAAATTCATGTGAGTGAATATCTGCATGTTAGTTAGACCACGAATTCCAAATAAATTCCTATAAATAAAATATCTGCAGTGAATCTTATATATAAATATTAATCAGTTCAGTTTAGTCGCTCAGTCGTGTCCAAGTCTTTGTGACCCCATGAATCACAGCACGCCAGGCCTCCCTGTTCATTACCATCTCTCGGAGATCACTAAGACTCACGTCCATCGAGTCCGTGATGCCATCCAGCCATCGCATCCTCGGTCGTCCCCTTCTCCTCCTGCCCCCAATCCCTCCCAGCATCAGAGTCTTTTCCNTCACTCTTGCCATCTCCTGTTTGACCACTTCCAATTTGCCTTGATTCATGGACCTAACATTCCAGGTTCCTATGCAATATTGTTCTTTACAGCATCAGATTTTAATTCCATCACCAGTCACATCCACAACTGGGTGTTATTTTTGCTTTGGCTCCATCTTTTCATCCTTTGTGGAGTTATTTCTCCACTGATCTCCAGTAACATATTGGCTATCTACCTACCTGTGGAGTTCATCTTTCAGTATCATCTTTTCTTTTTGCCTTTTCATACTGTTCATGGGGCAAGAATACTGAAGTGGTTTGCCATTCCCTTCTCCAGTGGATCACATTTTGTCAGAACTCTCCACCATGACCCGTCCGTCTTGGTGGCCCGACATGGCATGGCTCATAGTTTCATTGAGTTACACAAGGCTGTGGTCCATGTGATCAAATTGGTTTGTTTTCTCTGGGGCTAAAGAGCTTAAATGGAGAAGGCAATGGCACTCCATTCCAGTACTCTTGCCTGGGAAATACCATGGATGGAGGAGCCTGGTAGGCTGCAGTCCAGGGGTTCGCGAAGAGTTGGACATGACTGAGGGACTTCACTTTCACTTTTCACTTTCATGCATTGAAGAAGGAAATGGCAACCCACTCCAGTGTTCTTGCCTGGAGAATCAGAGGGACGGTGGAGCCTGGTGGGCTGCCGTCTCCGGGGTTGCACAGAGTCAGATACGACTGAAGTGACTTAGCAGACTTAGCAGCAGAGAGCTTAAATAGGAAGTGCAAATCACAAATTAGAAAGGGAAGGATCATTTATACAACCATTTACACAAAATAAACTTGTGCATGACAAAAGCAGCAAACACAGAACTTAAAGACACAATCTTGGAAAAGATATTCACTAAGTATCCTGGAAACTACAGTTTTCTATGAGGAACACCAGGTGAGAAGGTGTGGATTTATGACTAATGCATTAGGAAGGGCACATAACCCCCATGATACACTGTCTAGGAAGTAATCCCTAAGAAAAGTACGGCATTTACCTGTGTGATGGAAAAAAGAAAGACCAAGTTCCAGACTTAGAGGCTGCCTACCTAGTTAGTTTCAGCCACCTCTGGTCTCTATTTCAAATGTGAAGCAGCTAATCTCAATATGATGGTAGTGTCTCCCAGCTCCAAAATACACACACACACAGACTAATGCTTCTCATCTACATTCAGTTCAGTTCAGTTGCTCAGTCATGTCCGACTCTTTGCGACCCCATGAATCGCAGCACGCCAGGCCTCCCTGTCCATCTCCAACTCCCAGAGTTCACTCAGAACTCATGTCCATCGAGTCGGTGATGCCATCCAGCCATCTCATCCTCTGTTGTCCCCTTCTCCTCCTGCCTCCAACCCCTCCCAGCATCAGAATCTTTTCCAATGAGTCAACTCTTCGCATGAGGTGGCCAAAGTACTGGAGTTTCAGCTTTAGCATCATTCCTTCCAAAGAAATCCCAGGACTGATCTCCTTCAGAATAGATTGGTTGGATCTCCTTGCAGTCCAAGGGACTCTCAAGAGTCTTCTCCAACACCACAGTTCAAAAGCATCAATTCTTCAGTGCTCAGCTTTCTTCACAGTCCAACTCTCACATCCATAGGAAAAACCATAGCCTTGACTAGACGGACCTAGTACCTGGACAAATACCTCTCTGTACAGCAAAAAAATATTAATACAAATAAACTAGAAGGGACTAAAAATAACTGCATGCATGCACAGGTGCGGCCAGTGAAAGTGAAGTCACTCAGTCATGTCCTACTCTTTGCGACCCCATGGACTTGTAGCCCACCAGTCCTCCCTCCATGGGATTCTCCAGGCAAGAGTGCTGGAGTGGGTTGCCATTTCCTTCTCCAGGGGATCTTCCCGATGCAGGGATCGAACCTAGGTCTCCTGCATTCCAGGCAGACGCTTTAACCTCTGAGCCACCAGGGAAGCCCAAATTATGAACAATAACATATAAAAAGGCCAAAATCCAACTGCCACTTCTGAGGTGCCAGGAGCAAAAGTAGGATACTGTGCATGATCCCTGAACACAGCACCACAAAGGGTGTGGACAGACCACAGTAAGCCACTTGCTCACCTCACCCATTTGGCTCCCTACCCTCACCCCATTTAAGGGACCAGCTCACTCACCACCCCCACCCCACCACACACACCGGTCTCTTGCTTTGCTCTCTGCTGCTGCAAGAGGAAAGTGAAAGTCGCTCAGTCGTGTCCGACTCTTTGCGACCTCATAGTCCGTGGAATTCTCCAGGCCAGAATACTGGAGTGGGTAGCCTTTCCCTTCTCCAGGGGAAATTCCCGATCCAGGAATCGAACAGGGGTCTCCTGCAACTCAGGCGGATTCTTTACCAACTGAGCTATCAGGGAAGCCTGCTGCAAGTGGAATCCCAGTAAAATCTTGCCTGAATTCCTTGCCTGGCCTCTTATCAATTTCTATTGATTAAAGAGTCCACGGACCCCTGGTGGTAACAAATGGAGCATGGCACGGGTTTGATGACACAAACACCTGGCTGCTAAACTAGGTTCTGATACATACTATCTGGCCTTGGTTAATTTCCTAAGTTTCCTCATCTAAGTGTTTCGTCAGGGGACTAAAGGAGGATGGACATATAGGCACTTAAGACAGCGCCTGGTAGGCAACAGGCACTCAGTGACTGTGAGTTCTCTGTATCACGAAAATAAGATGACAGTCACAGCTAAGATGACAGTCACCAGAAAACCAGTTGTAACAAGGCTAAAAAAGGATAAGGACAAGTTCCTACCCCATCCTTGGGAAACACTACATGTGGAGCGGCGGAGACTCTAACCCCTCACGGAAACTAAGTTTCCAGCCGCACCTGCCTCCGGCGTCGCTTCCGCCTCCGAGATGTCCGCGGGGGCGACGTCCCGGTCGGGCGGGATGCGCGCCTCCGAGTCTCCCGGGAATCTCGGAGCCGCTCCACCGTGGCGCCTGCCACTACCTTCTCCACCCCTTAGTAACCGCGACGCGGCGGCCGGCCGAGAAGGCGGCAACCGATGGCTGGAGCTTCTAATTACTACAAGTCCCGGCAAGCCTCGCGGCCACTTCCGGGGGCAACCTCGCGTCAGCCAGCCCCAACTACGGATCCCGATGGACTCCGCGCAGTACGTCACGCCGTCAGTTTCAGCCAATCGGCTTCGGACAAGTTTAGGAGAGGAGGGAAACGCAGAGGCAAGCAAGATGGCGGCGGCGGCTTCTCAGGGCGGGAGAGCCGGTGGTGGCGGAGGCAGTAGTGGGGCTGGCGGTGGCTCCGGCTGTGGGACAGGCAGTAGCCGTAGCGGTTTACTGGACAAGGTGAGAAGTCGGTTCTTGGGGACAGTCGAGGCCTGGGGAGCGCCAGGGAGGCGGCGAGTCCTTCTTCCCATCCTCGCCCCCCTTTTCTGCGGCTTCTCAGAGTTCTCGTTGGCCCACCATGGGAACCTTAACTTGTGCTTGTGACCAGCTCCCTACATGCCTCAAACCTGGGCTCTCTCCTCTTGAGGACTTTTTTCCTTCTGGGAAGTGTTCCTCCTAAATGCCGGCCACTATATCTTCTTAAGATAATTTGATTATTCCCACATTTCAGAGCGGCCATCGCTTTGCCTCGGTGGTGCTGGGGCGGGCCAGTGTTGAATCTGCTCATTTCACGGACAGGGAAGATTGAGTCTCGACTGAATTAAAGCAACTCTTCGAAGTTAGTAGTCTCCAAGTTCCCCACCACGACAGCCACACTTGAACGCTGCTACAGATTCCAGAGTGCTCTTGGGTTTTTGCTTCCTGAAGTTTCTAGGCGTTTTATCCCGATACCCGAATACTGAACTTCGAGTACCGACTTCTACGGCTAACAGGAAGTCTTTAAGATTTAGCTGCCTTTTTTTTTTCCCCTTCTTCTACACCCCGCACCCCGCATCCTCCTCCCCCTCCTTCTCGCCTGCTACCAGGCCAGGTGAATGTGTCCTAGGTGAATAGAATGCAGACGCTTGCTACCTTTTCGCGCTGACCTCTTTTCCCCTCTCTCGATCCAGTTTATTTTTCTTTCTTTCTTTTTTTTTTTTTAATGCGGACCTAGCAACAGGGATAAAAGAAAAAGGAAAATTCTCCTGAGTTGGCCTTTCTTGCCCTTTACATAGCATTTTGAAAGAAACGATTGCGTGGAAATCTGGGTCCTAGTACTGCTTCTGCCTCTAATTAGTTGCGTGACCTTGAAATGTGCTTGTTCTCCCTGTGTCTTATTTCCTTATCTGTAAAATGAATGTATCCTAAGGTTTCTTCCAGTTTTCTCATTGTAGGGTCCTGGGTCAGTTTGATGAGAAATGATAAGCTTGGGGTTTTAACATAGTCAGGATTGTTAACTTTTAATTGAAAACAGCTTTCAGACTCATTTGTGTTTAACACCTGCTGAGTGCTTAAGAAATGAGTAGGTGATCATATTGAAGGGTTCCTATCCGGATCTTTTTGCTTCTCTTTTTGGGTGTCATTGGTTTTGAATTACATGGGCTTCCCTGGTGGCTCAGACGGAATCTGCCTGCAATGCTAAAGAATCTGCCTGCAATGTGGGAGATCTGGGTTTGATCCCTGGGTCAGGAAGATCCCCTGGAGGAGGGCATAGCAACCCGCTCCAGTATTCTTACCTGGAGAATCGCATGGACAGGAGCCTGGCGGGCTACAGTCCATGGGGTCTCAAAAGTTGGACACGACTTAACGACTAAGTACAGCACCCTTTTAGGGCTTCGCAGGTGGCACAGTGGTAAAGAATCCTCTTGCCAGTGCAGGAGACACAAGAGGCTCAGGTTCAGTCTCTGGGTCAGGAAGGTCCCCTGGAGTAGGAAATACTATTCTAGTATTCTTTGCCTGGGAAATCCCATAGATAGATGGGGTTTCCTGCTAAATCTCATTGGCAGGCTACAATCCATGGGGTCACGAAGAGTCAGACGTGACTGAGCACGCATACATACACACACTCTTAACCTTTAAGAGACAGGAACATGTTCTGTCTTGTTCCTGTCCAGCAGTTGAGATGGGAAATTGCTCCAAGCTATATGAAAGTATTGAGGATTGATGGTCATTGGGAATTGTTTTCCTGCTGGTTGAGCACCTCTTGGCCTGTATTCATTCTGTTCCATTGAGTGCTCTTGCTTTTTCCTCCACTTCAAGCAGATATTAAGCGTGCACAGTCTGCTAAGGCAGTGATTACTGAAAAGTAACATATGAAGATGAACAAGTCACTTAATATCACTGTTTTCCTTTCTTCACCTGAAATATTAGAGTTTGGGGGAGAATCAGATGATACGCGTGAATGACCTCTGTAACTTAAGAGTATCTAATTTAGACATGTAATGGCAGAGGAAAAAAAATTAAAAATCCTGCTGTCAGAAAATACTCCGCATAGCAAAGTACAAGTCCAAAATACTGAACATAAAATAATTTGGCATTCACTTAGGCACTTTTTACGAAGTTAACGTGAGAGAGAGAATGATCCCTGAGATCCATTTGAAAAGGGGTGGGAGCCCTGGTGGAGCTGGGACCTTATTTTGAGAGACAGATGGCATACCAGGTAAAAATGTCCTTGAACAAAGGTGTGTGGTTGGCCCCTGTTGTTTCATAGGTACTCTGTTGACTGACTGGAATCAGATAGAAAGGGACATGGATTGCCTGAAATAGGAGTAGGAAGCCTGCTGAAGGTTTTTGAGTCTATAGTAAGTGGTTTTTAGAAGAACCATTCAGATAGTTGAGAGTGGTAGAATTTAAAAGTCTTCTTGTAGGCCTCGTACCATACTGCTGTATGGGATTTAATACAAAAAGAAAGACATGTTTGAATTCTAGTGCAGCATGTTGAAAACTATATGGTGTTGGATAAGTTATGTGGTATTACTGAACTTAAATTTCCTTATATAAACAATGTGGATGCCCATACATAATTGTGGCTTACTGTGAATATTGTCACATAATAAATTGCTATATGGTCTTTGTAAAGGGCTGTAAAAACAGAATGACAAGGTGAGGAGAACCCTAACTTGCTAGCAGAGATAGATGAAAGGCTTCACAAAAGAGAATGTTGGCAGAATTAAGCAAGAAATGAGGTGCTGAGGAAAGAAATCAGGAGCTGTTTAGGCGTTTTTACTTGGAAAACTTGATTTCAGCCTTGCATTGAGTTGTTCTTCCTCTGAAGTCTTTAGCATTTATTGCAGTGGGAATTTAGCTGTCACTTAATATGACATATTGTTTTGTATCCTGCCCCCAATTAGTATGTCAGTTTCCCATGAGAGGTTCTCTGTTGTGATCAACATAGAATAAGTACTTGAAACATTGAATTTAGCAAAGAGAAAACTTCGTATCTGCCACCCCAGTCTTCAGAAACTGCCTTAGAGGATGGTGCTTCTGTCTGAAAACCAGGGACTGTGGAAGAGAACATGGAGAAAATGAGGGGCTGTTACTTTACATTTCTTTAATTTGATTTTTTTTGGAGGGTTTTTATTTTATTTCTTGCAGCTGTAGTTTTATTTGCTGTGAAGAAATGTAATAAAGAGATGCAAATGTGTTTCTAGTTTTCCCTAAACAGATGTGAGTTTCTGCTCCTTTGAAACTGACTTGGATAACAAAGCAATTCTAGCTTCCTGATCTTAAAAATAGATATGCAAATATAACTTTCTAGCTTCCATCACAGAATAACTTAGATCATTGTGATAACTTATTTCCCCAAAATGCATCAAAGTATTTTGTTCTGTGTAGCAGGCTATAAAAACAATTTGTTTACTTAATTTGCTTTGGCTGTTAAAATTGACATGTGGTATTAAAGCACCAGGGCTTCCATGGTAGCTCAGGCAGTAAAGAATCTGGCTTGCACTGTGGGAGACCCGGGTTTGATCCCTGGGTCAGGAAGATCCCCTGGAAGAGGAAATGGCAACACACTCCAGTATTGCCTGGAAAATCCCATGCACAGGGGAGCCTGGTGGGCTACAGTCCATAGGGTCGCAAAGAGCTGGACTTGACTGAGTGACTGACACTACTACACTATTAAAGCATGCTTTTCAGAACTGTATCCAAATTTTAATCTCATAGCCAGATTTCTGTCTCTTGGCTGGATTTTTTGGCTATTAAAATTGACGTGTGGTATTAAAATATGCTTTTTAGAAGTTGTACCCAGCCCTTCTAACTTTGTATGTGGATTTCTGGCTCCTGGCTGAACTGTCAACCTAATCTTAATGCAGAGTTTTTATATCTTCGTAGTTGAGAATATAGGTTCTGGTGCCAGGCTGGCTGGCTGGCTTTGAATTCTTGCTCTGCCACTTATCAGAAATGTGTTCTTGGGCAAATTAATAAATCTCTTTGTATCTCAGTTTCCTCATCTGTAAAGTGAGGATAATAATAGTTTTTACCTTAACAAGTGGTTTCTGGTACATAGTAAACGTTGAACTAAACAGCTGCCACTAACTAGCTAGTTTCTCTGGACTTCACCTCTTAGATAATATTTTTTGTAACATGTAATGAAGACTATTTGCATCAGACCCTCTTGGGGTTTCAGTTAAAAATATGAACTTCTGGACCTCATCCCAGAACCAAATCAGGTTCTCTGGGGGTGGGGCCTAGACAGCTGCATGGTTTCACACATAGTTTTTTTTTTTTCCTTTTACATTTTAACAGTTACATCCTGGTTGAGAACGTCTGTCTTAGATGACTTTTTAAATCCCTTCTGATTTGGACATTTAAAGATTTCTTTTTCTTGTTTGGTTTTCAGCTATTCTGCTTAATCAGTAGAGATTTCTCTAAAGTGTTTGTATTGAAGAGACCTTGAAGTTCATCTGTTCCAACCTCCTCATTTTAGAGACATTGATACAGTTGGAGAGGGGAAGATGAAGCGATTTATCCAAGACCACACAATCAGTTACAGTTCCAGAACCTGGCTGCCCAACTCTTAATCCAGTACTCTTACCTTACTTAGCACATTGCCTTTCATACTGGAGCAGACCATGTTCTAGCTAATGTAGTAGTGGAAAGAGCATCTGATTTGAAGTTGGAAGACCTAGGCTGGGAAGCCATGGCTTTGTCACCCACCAGCCATGCATCCTTAGACAGGTCATATATACTCTTCTGCTCTCTTCAGTGGGATCTTTGCTTGTCAAACTTGAACAGGGTAGTATCCCTGTACCCTAACCAAGCTCTGACAGAGTGAACAGTTTTATGGCACTACTGTGATGGCTGTGTTTAAAGAAATAAGATGCAGACTTTTAATCGCATTTTGCAAACCAAACTTTAAAAACATGTCAAAACTCATTATTTTTGATTCATCAAAAAAGTTTTTCATATCAAAGGACATTATCAAGAAAGTGAAAAGACAGTCCACAGCATGAGAGAAGATATTTGCAAGTCATATATTAGATAAGGGTCTAGGATCTAGACTATATAAAGTGTCTACTTGATAATAAAAAAGACATATCAATTTTGAGAAGAATAAAGGCTGTGAATTGACATTTCTTCATAGAAGATGTATTAATACAAATGGTCAGTAAGCACATGAAAAGATCTCAACACCATTAGTTACTAAAGAATGCAAATCAAAACTGCAATGAGAAGCCACTAGGACAGCTATCATAAAAAAAGAAAAATAACCATTTTTGGTGAGGATATGGAGATATTGGGACCCTCCTGCATTTCTGATGGAAATGTAAAATGATGAAAAAGTTATAACTCAGCATGTCCCACTCCTAGTTATAAGCTCAAGAGAGTTGAAAATGTGTCAGAAAAAAAAAGAAAATGTGTCTACACAAAAACTTGATCATAGCAGCATTATTCACAATAGCTAAAAGGAAGCAAGCCGTAAAAGTGTGGTATATCCATCCCGTGAGGTATTATCTGGCCATAAAAAGGAATGAGACACTGACACATGACACAATATAGATGAACCTTGAAAATATACTAAATGAGAAAAGCTAATCACAATAGGCCACATATTATATGATTCCATATATAAGAAATGTCTGGAATAGCAGATTCTTGCAAACAAAGTAGTGGTTGCCAAGGCCGGGAGTGGGGTCGTGGTAATTGGAATAACTGTTTATGGGTATGGAGTTTCTTTTGGGAATGATGACAGTGTTTGGAATNTGGAGAAGGGAATGGCAAGCCACTCCAGTATTCTTGCCTGGAGAATTCCATGGACAGAGGAGCCTGATGGTCTACAGTCCATGGGGTTGCAAAGAGTCAGACATGACTGAACGACGTCCCCCTCCACCACCACCAATTCCGTCACAAGAAGTAAGTGAGGGGTTGCTTTCTCCTTTCCACTCCAATATCATTATCTCTAACACAAAGGCAGAATGCAGCCTATTGATTTCAGTGGATATTCTCTTCCCTTTTAGTACAGTATACTCTCCATTTCATATTTCCAAGGGCACTTGGATTGTGGTTTTGAGTTTCTATTATCAAAACCTTAAGTTCAAAGGGCACAATCAATGTCATCACATAATACTCACCAACATAATATATTTATTTGCAATATTTAAGAAAGTTCCCCTGAGAACTTAGCATAGTTCAAGTTTCTATAAGTGATTGCCTGGCATATCTGATACCCTGACGGAGCTTTTCATCTTAGCTATTATCTTCCAGAGATTACTTTACAGTCCATTTACTTGGGTAAGGGCTAAAATGTCCTGGGTCTCTATGTGTTGAGGGTAAATGTGAATATTGAAGTAGAGGGCTACAAATGCGAGCTTATTATCCTTGATGTTGTTGTCCTCTATCATAATTCCTTAGGCTATATACTTAGTAATAAAAAGCAAAGTATCTAGATGGTCTCATGGTTATATCCACCCCTCAGCAATCTTGGAAGGCATAGACAGTAATTCTACAATGGCATTTGTGTTACAAATTTTCTTTTATCCCTCACACTTTTAAGTGGCTACTGCTGGGGGGTTCACTTAGAAATCTGTGAACAACTGTTTTAGCCAAGCGAAGGAAGGGATGTTTTCATCCAAGGTATGCTATTCATAAGAGAGCTAATCACTCTTTATCAAACTTTATGCAAATAAAGCCAAATTAGTTTTATTAAGGTGATGAAAGAGAATAGGGACTTTTTAATGGGTAGCAATGCTGTGCATTATCTAAATGCAAGGCAGATGTAATGATGCATTAGAAATGCCGAGAAAATTTAATCAGTGTAGAAAAAATATAACGAAATGGTTGTTTAAACACTGTAAAGCTAATGTTAGAGTAATTACTTCCCATTGAACAAGGCATGGAGCATATTACCCAGGCTCTGTTTGGTTAGTCATCCTGCCTGCAATATCTGGCCCTTTGATCCATTTTTATTTTTATATAATTACTAAACTTCTGAATTTAAGTTTTGGAATCAATGAATAAATAAAATAACTTCCTTTGGAGACAAAAATTTTTACTGTCTTTTGTGACAGATCAAAATTGTGTCCTCCTACTCACTTCTGCCTACCCCATGTTCCCCGACCCTTTTCCATCATGAAAGAGAACCCTGAAATCCAAATGGTGGACTTCCTTGCTTTTAAGGTTAGGTAGCAAATACTTAAAGAGATTTGGTTCTTTGGGTGATCTTTCTCTTGATATACAGGTAGCAATAGGAGTGATGTTTATAACAACTATCTTTTTACCTATTGATAGGAAAGGAGCAGAAAGGTTATAAGATCTAATATTTCTGTTTTCCTTTGTAAAGGTTTACATTTCATATTGAAAGTTTAGAAAATACAGCTAATAAAAATAAGAAAATAAATGTCACCCATAATCCTATTTCCTAGATGTAAATGTTATTAATATTTTGGGAGAATTTCTTACTAAAGCATAACAGTTAATCTAGTCTCTTCCTCTAATCTAATAATCATATAACTCAAATTAGTATTGTGGGAGCTGGAATATATTTGCCTGGGTCCAAATCCTGGTTTCACTTTGAGCAAGTTATTTGATTTTTTGGTGCCTCGTATCCCCCACTAAAAATTGAAGGTAGTAATAGCAACTGCTTCACAGGATTGTTGTGAAATTTAAATGAGATAACACATGCAATGGGCTTATAACAACGCCAAACACATGATGACTATTTTTGGCAGCTATTACTACTACCATTACCATGTGGCTGTTGTTGTTCAGTTGCCCAGCCATGCCCGACTTTTTGTGACTCCATGGACTGCAGCATGCCAGACCTCCCTGTCCCTCACCATCCCCCAGATTGCCCAAGTTCATGTTCATTGCATCGGTGATGCCATCCAGCCATCTCATCCTCTGATGCCCTCTTCTCNATGAGAGTTGGACTACAATGAAAGCTGAGCAGCAAAAAATTGATGCTTTTGAACTGTGGTGTTGGAGAAGACTCTTGAGAGTCCCTTGGACTGCAAGGAGACCCAACCAGTCCATCCTAAAGGAGATAAGTCCTGAATGTTCATTGGAATGACTGATACAGAAGCTGAAACCCAATCCTTTGGCCATCTGATGCGAAGAACTCACTGATTGGAAAATACTCCAATGCTAGGAAAGATTGAAGATGAGAGAAGAAAGGGACGACAGAGGATGAGATGGTTGGTTGGCATCATCCTTCAATGGACATGAGTTTGAGTAAACTCTGGAAGTTGGTGATGGACAGGGAGAACTGGCATGCTGCAGTCCATGGGGTCACAAAGCATTGGACACAAACTCTGAACTGAACTGAAACATCTTTTGGGGCATACCATATGACCCAACAATTCCAGTGTTTTCCTTACCTATACCCATCTGTTAATCCCCCAAAATTATTGGTTGGTTGTCTAATTTACAACAATGATGTAATACGTAACTTGCTCACAGACTGGTACAATCAAACTTGGACTCCTTTAAAGAGATAGTCCTATGGTTAGTGTTTGATATTTTTCTTCACCCAGAAAAGCTCCTCCTTGATGTCTCTTTCCTCATTTGTCTCTTGCAAATAACCCTGCAACAGTTTAGCTTATATTTTCAACGATTCAATGAATCCATCTCACCTGAGATTTAAACCTCGCCAAACTCTGTGGCAAATTGTCCCTTCTTTTGAAAAGAGATTAAGAACTGTATGTAATATCTCCATCTTTTTCCCTGTGCAAAAACTTTGGGCCATGTCTTTAACACTGGGGGTGGAACAACAGTGCACTTTTCTCCAAGTGACCCCCAGTTTAGTAAGAGAACATTTTGTTTGAATGGGAGGGCAACAACCCCAGGCCTCCTATGGCTTCCCACTCCTGATGTGGAATTTCTGCTCCACACATCAAGGCCAGAAAGAATAAGACCCCTGTATCTTCAGTGCTGCCATACTTTCATTTCAGGAGTGGGGCCAGGTGGGAGAAAGCATTACCAAGCTCACTGTTACACATTTCCTGAATTTAAACTCAATAACAAGGGGCAGGAGGAGAACTTTGGATGCCTAGCTTCTCTTAGGAAAATAGCCCTCTAACTCGGAGCTACAGGTGGTAAAGGGACCTTGTTTTTCTGCTGTTCCAGTCAGGAGTTGGAGTTTCCATCTCACTGAACTTAGCAGAGAGATAGGGTTGTCTTGNCTAAGGAATTGAAATTAGTATCTATGGGGAATGGAAAATGGACAATGGTCAGGAGTGTGTCAAGGGAGGGAAAGCAGGACTGCTAATTTTTTTTTTAATTTTAATAACTTACAGAACTGTAAACCATGTGCGTATATGACCTTGGTGCAAATGTTAGCTTAGTCAACACTGATTGTTGATTGTGCCCAATATACATGTATCTCCAATACATAGGGAATGAGGGGAAGAGGAATTGTGTGCCAGGTAACCACATCTGCTATATCTCAGTTGGCAATACTGCCTGTGTATCAGAGCTCCCAAGGATCGCCCTGCTCTGTTAGTCACTAGAAGTACCTGCAGGGCCATACTCTTGGGTAAGATTTATTACAGCAGATGAATACAAAGCAAAATCAGCAAAGGGCAAAGGTGAATAGAATGAAGTCCAGAGGAAATCAAGGGCAGGAGTCGAGAGTCCTCTCCCACTTAATTCCCACGGGTTGTGCTTAATTCCTTTAGCAACAATGTGATATGATGTGTGTGAAGTGTTGTCTGCCAGGGGATCTCACTAGAGACTCGGTGCCCAAGTTTTTTTATTAAGGGGCTGATTAAATAGGCACTCTGTCCCTGGTCCGTGCCAAAATTCCAGACTCCTAGAAGAAAAACAGGTATTTAGCATAAACCATGTTGTTCATACAAGCAGTTTAGGCATAGTGAGCTACTCTGTCACTTGGGGAAAGTTTTAATATCAGTGTAGGAATCCATTTACCAGCCAACCTCCTGCATGCCAGCTAAGAGCCATCCTTTTTACACAGGTTTTTCTAAGGATGGCAATCTAAGATCTATATTTCTTTTCTGCACAGAATTTTCTTGTGATTTATCCTGAGAGGTTCAACATAAAAGAAACCAACCTTTGCTTTGTCTTATTTATTAACTACAAAGGAAGATAATTCACTCTTAGGGTTGAGGAAGAGAAGTGAGCGTAAGAAAATGGTTTCTAAAATACCTTGAATAGCAGTGGAGAGAACGTGATGAATATCATACATTTTAGTTGATGGACAGTTTTTGAGAATGATGGAAAATGTCCACCCTCCTGCCCCTTTTCCAGATGTGTCTCTGTGCTACAGCAGAGATGCTATTTGCTTTGACATAGGCTAAGGTTTTTCATGTACACCGAATGAATGATGCTCCCATCTCTTCAGAAATCAGTTATAAATTTTCTTGGTCATGTAATTGACTGGAAATATTCTTGTTCCACTTGTTGAAGATCCTTCTAGGTACCAGTGGAATTAGAACTGAGGCTATATTAGAACAGATTGTGATGGCTTCTAATGCATTTTATCCCCCAAAATTGCCAAGAAATTATACTCTGAATTGTGGAGGCAAGTTTCTTTTCTATAATGTACTGCAAGTAGTGACGTGTGACTGAGTTTCTATGAGAACATCATTTTTTTGGAATGAACTGAAAAAGATTTAATGACTTTCATTCATAAATAATTCAAATTCTGTCATGGATTCTGGCTGTACAGGTTTCCTTCTTCTGCTCGCTGTTACCAAAATGGGATTTACCAAAGTAAGTATAAGCAAGCTATTTAGCTACTAGCCTGTTAATTTCTTCTTGGTTCGATTTGTGTTTTTAAAATTAGGTGTCATGTTTGATTTGTAGGCTGGCAGGCTGTTAGAATCTTATTACAGCATGCTGCTGGTAGTAATTTCTCAAAAGAAAATTCTTGTTTTTATGAGACACAAAGGAGAGAAGCCTTGATTTGAGTTTTAATCACTTGAAGTATGACTTGTTAGCTCATGCATTTTCTCCCAACAGGCTTCACAGAGTAGTTTTTCTTTTCTATGTAATAGCATGTAGAATTACAAAATTAAGTTTGATGAATTATATTTTTGTGTTCCTTTAAAATCTCAAGTTTTACAGATATTTATTCCATCTCTTTATTTCTCGTCCACAGTATCTCTGAACTTGTGCTCAATCAGAGTGTTAAATAATATTAAGATTTCTTCTCTGTCCTTCAGTAAAGTCTATACTAAAGCCAAATGAATTTTGGATTGTCTGCTTGTTTGTAATTTTTATGACACTTGATATTTATTCACTTGATCTGAAAAAATTGAGTTGGGCATATGATCTATAAAAAAGACAGGTTTATCAGATTATTTCTATACCCTGTTTCACTTAACCTACATTCACATAATCACTTGCATTTGAGAAAAAAAAAATTTACAGAATCTACTCACATGGTTAACAGTGAACGAGATACACATTGAAAAGTCTCATTCCCACCCATGTCCCTTAGCCTTTTCAGGATATCTGGGTCTACCATAGTTTGTTTAAGCAGTCCGGTGTAAGTGAGCACTTGAGTTATATTTTTACAGTTGCAAATGTGCTGCAGTGAATAACCTTGTATATTATTTAATGTCTGTGCATATAAGGAAAAATTCCCAGAAGTGGGAAGTTGAATCTAAGATGCTAAGTTATCTTCTGTAGGTGTTACACCTTTTTGAACTTCTACCAGCAGTGTGTGTGAGAATCATTTGCCTTTAATTAGCACAGTATTTGGGAACCTTTATAAACCTATACAGATGAGGGAAATTGAAGTAGGCTTTGTCCAAAGTCACATATCTAACTGGTGATAGGACAGGACTCAGTTTTTAATTCAAAATGTTCTTTTCAAAAGACTACACTGAACCTGTTTTCTTACTTAAGATGTGCTGGTAAAATGTCGGGAGAGAAAAATGTATTAAAGAAAACCATCCTTTTGTTAGTGTCTGGATGGATGTTGTCTAAGTTTTGTAGTCTCAGAGTGATAGGATGAACAAATGGAATTCCTTTCTGTTCCCACATTTGGATATAATGGGGATGGGATATTTGAGCTCACACTACAGTCTCTACAACCCATGTCAGTGTTTACCCTTGTAGATTTGACTTTTCAGCGTGGAGACTGGCAACATGATTACCAGCTGATTCTAGTGACCTAGTTTCCTTCAAATTCATCTTTAAGTGTTTTGTTGTTTAGCTGTCCAACATCAGGAGAGAGAATAAATGTATACTTGAGGATGCTCTTAAGGAAGTAGTTCACTTTACTTTTAGTAAGATGCCATGTCTTTTAATGCACAACTTATCAATTTGTTTTACAGTGGAAGATTGACGATAAGCCTGTAAAAATTGACAAATGGGATGGATCAGCTGTGAAAAATTCTTTGGATGATTCTGCCAAAAAGGTACTTTCTTGGGGAGAGAGGTGAGGGGGAGTGTCTTAGTTGGTGTACAACTGATGGCACATCTCTTGCAGGATTTTTTTTTCTGTGCGTTGGAATGACTTTAGTTTTCAGTATTAGGAATTGAGACAACATTTTCTGAACCTTGCAGTATATATAGGGGAGCGTGTGTTAAAATATAATTATTACTTACCTCAAATTTCTCTTCAAATTCTTTAATTTTTTTAATTCCAGAAAACTAGTAATCTGTTGTTTTTGAGATTAATTGCCTAGAGGCAAGAGGGTTGAGGGAATATAGGAAGGGCATGCATGATTATCTCTATTTTAAAAGGGAAAAGAAAATTTTAGCTTCAGTCTAAAGAAGAAGATAAGGATTTAAAATGTGTCAGAAGTTGATGAGCTTTTTCTCCACGATTTTTGTAAACACATTTAGTCTTTTTTTTTTCCTCTGTGTGGCAGAATCCTGATTGGAGAGAACTACTTGGTCATTTAAATGATTATCATAACTTTCATCATGGAAATTCAGAATAAAAGCAGGTACAAGGAGGGAAGTAGTCCTACTAGCTTGGTTCCTTATTTTTCTCACTAGGTACTTCTGGAAAAGTACAAGTATGTGGAGAATTTTGGTCTAATTGATGGTCGCCTCATCATCTGTACCATCTCCTGTTTCTTTGCCATCGTGGCTTTGATTTGGGATTATATGCATCCCTTCCCAGAGTCCAAACCTGTTCTGGCCTTGTGTGTTATATCATATCCTTTAAGCTCAGGTTTGTTTTCTACTGACGGTTTTTTTAAAAAGTCTTTACTGATATTCTTCTCTGCTTCCTACCAAAAAAAACAGACTTTCACCTTGGGGCCTGCTGATGTTAGGGTTTAACATTATGAAATGTGAGCATCTGTAAATTTGTTATAATTATTGATATTTTAGATTCAGTATGGTTATTTTAATTCTGTCAGTTACTAATGTAAAGGTTAAGTGTGAGCACCTAGTAGCAAAACACTTAGCCAGGCTTCCCTGACCTTCTCTATCTCCTGGAGTTTGTTCAGACTAATAGTTGAGTTGGTGATGCCATCCAGCCCTCTCATCCTCTGTGTACAAACTGATCTCAAATCATAGTCCCAGAATTCGCATCCTGACTCTTTTCAGCATCACACAAACCAACCCATTATGACCTTTTTCACAATTAAGGCAGTTCAAAAGAAGATGCCATGGGTTCTAGAGACAGTTCCCAAAGGAGTCCAAAGAGGTTTGAACAAAGACAGCAACCTTATTATAATTATATGGCCTCCCAAGAAACTGCTGATGGAATTTCTTTTGTTTGGTTATACTTGTTTAAAACAAAACAGGATCTTGCCATTTTTATAATCATACCATTTTTATACATAATAGTAATGAGTACCATTATAAATGTCTTGTGTGTGCTGTACTGTAAAATGTATATGTACCATCAGTAAATCTAATGACAATTCTAAAAAGTCTGTTTAATTGCCATTTTAGAGGCAACAGTGTTAAGCCTTGGAGTAAGGAGTAATTTGTCGAGGTTACATTGGTTAAAAACTAGAATACAGATTTAGGACTGCTTTACTCCAAAGCTTATTCATTTTGCACTGTTTAAATGACATATGTACACAGAGTTGTTTTGCCAGTTTCTGGCACACAGGAACCCAAACACGGTAGCTAGTACTGTCAAAAACTGAGTTTAATAATAAGCCTACATGTATGTACGAAGTAATTGTTCTTACAGTAAGCTAAACTGTTGTAGTCACCCAGCTAGCCTACTTAGTAGAGCATGAGACTCTTTGGTAAACTGCTTTAAAGTCAGTTTCCCTTTCTTTTAATCACCCTTGAAATCGGTTATGTGGTCAAGTCCACTGTGGTTATTTGTTTTTTATCGTATGGAGAAATGAAGACAAGTCTTGACAAACCAGGTAATAGAGGATCTTCTTACATAGGTTGTCCTTGAACAGAAGAGAGAGAGCTAGTTTATGCCCTCTACCTTTTTCCTTTCTTCCTGAGATGTTCTCTGCAGAACTAACCAGAGAGATCCTTGCTTCTCTTGCAATAAACATAAGGATGAATACGAAGTAATTAAAATTTCAGTGTTTTTATAGCAAGACAAAACTATGTTCTTTAGAACTATTATGGAAGTTTTGGTAGCCCTTGCCTGTCAGTTTGTGTTATTTCTCTTTTGTGTGTATGTTGTGTATTTTCCCCTTAATTTTATCTGCACCTATTTTGTGATGATGGGGATCCTGACCATTTATACTTCGTATAAGGAGAAGAGCATTTTTCTCGTGGCACACAGGAAAGATCCTACAGGCATGGATCCTGATGATATCTGGCAACTGTCGTCCAGTCTCAAAAGGTATGACTGTCCTCACAGATTCCTAAATCCTGAGGTTGGATTTTCTCTGGGTGTTTAGTCATTATCAACAGACTATTATTATATGTCTGCTCTTTGCAGATCAGAGTGCTAGTCATATGAAATGAAGAAAGTATTATGAATGAACTAGAAGATTTTTCCTGTTGCACTTCTGAGATTGTATTATCACAGAAGTGCTCTGAGGATAAATTGTGGGAGACAGTAACTTTGGTGGAAGAATGAAGAACAATTCTGTTTCCTTGTGGCCAATAAATGGAGCCATTCGAGAGCAGAACTATAAACCATGTATAAAACTGTAAAGGCCAGAGGTATGAAGTCAGTTGTCTTTGAAGAACCACTGTAGCTTCTGTGTCTTCTGTGATTCTGACTGCAGTCTGTGCAATCAGAAATCCGGAAGCAATGCACTGGGCAACTCAGAGAAGCACAATTCAGTCTGTTTCTGACTAGTGATAGGTGTAACTATGTGCAACTGATACCTCAGGGCTTCTGAGTATCCATAACTGGGTTCAAATTCCAGCTCACCTCTAGCTGTCTGACTTTTGGTATATTGGGTAAACTGTTGAGCTTTAGTAGGGTAAAAATGACTTGTAGAGTTGTTGTGAGGTTGCCAACTGGTATACATAGTTGACTTTCGAACAACAGGAGTTTGAACTGCATCAGTTCAGTNGCTTGGGGCTGGTGCCCAGGGATGATCCAGAGAGACATTGTGGGGTGGGAGGTGGGAGGGGGATTCAGGATTGGGAGCTCGTGTACACCTGTGGTGGATTCATGTCGATGTATGGCAAAGCCAATAGAGTATTGTAAAGTAAAAAAAAAAAAAATTAAAAAAAAAGAAAGTAGACTGGTAATTGTTTAGGGCTTATTGGGACAGGTAGAAAAAATGGGAATTGATTATAAATAGGTACACAGATTCTTTCATAGAGTACACGGTAGTCATAGTAGTGAATGCTAAAAAATTACATGGTAGTCATAGTAGTGATGGTTGCATAAGCCTATGAATTCACCTAAAAAAAAAAATTGAATCATACACTTAAGTAGTAAATTGTATGGTACATGAATTATAGCTCAATAAAGATGTTTAAGAAATGAGATTTAGGTGAAGACAGTCCATCTTAAAAATGGAAAGACATTTAATTTTATAGCAAACCCAACAAGATATATTGCTCAACCTGAAATCCAGAGTTGTTTAAAGATGTAATGGGTTTCACAGGACATAATGAGCTTCCTGTCTCAAGAAGCATTCAACCATAGGCAAACTGCCTGGCAGGGTGTCAACTGGGGATCTGAGCATAGGATGAGTGTTTAGTTTAGATGGCCTTAGGGGATACATTCAATTCCAAGATTCTTATTCAGCAATTCTGTGATCAATGTTGCAAGAAGGCCAGGAGAAACTAATGGAATCTAACTTGCATCGGTAAAAGCAGAGTATTAGATCAAAGGAGGTAAAAGTCCCACTGTAATATTTCTGTTCAGATGTCACTGAGTTGCAAGAGCAGGGTAGATCAGGAGTTTAGGTTTTGTAGATCTCAAAGCGTATATGATTTGGGGGGCCTGTTTAAAAATTAAAAATACAAAACTAAATATAAAAATTAATGGTTAATTAGAATGAAAAAGATCACAGATGCTAAAGCTTATAAGTGCCACAAATATCACAAAATTCATAATATTTTCATTAATTGACATACTTCTTAAAATGTGACTACAAAGGCTTAGATTACATCTTTATAAACCTGAAGTTTTTTGAGTTATTTTTGTAGAGGGAAGAGATAATTCAATCATCTTAGTATGGTTGGATAAAATGTGTTTTTAGTATATCACTTAGAAATTTTTTTTCAGCTTCAAAATTCATTGTCAATTTCAGGAAAACTGTTCTTTAGTTTCTTTCATGTATAAGCTGATAAGATTTCCTATACGCTAATTTTAATACCCTTTAAACTTCAGTGATATTATCTAGGTTGTCTTCAGTTCACTCAAGTTTGGATGTCAGGAATTGACACAGTAGATAAAGATTCCTGCAAGCCTTTTTTACTCTGGAACTGCTAATGAAGGCTTAATGGTCACAGCGATAACTACAAACACACATGTGAACCCCACTGAACCACTGAAAGATACCCCCAATTAGCCAAACCCAGAAATGCCTATGGCCAGTCCAAAGCTACCAGGCATTTCCACCGAAAGTCTGAAAAGTCTGAGCAACCGTAACCCACTGAGGTTTAACTATCTTACTTTTGCAAGTTTTGCTGTGTAAATACACGGCTCAGTGCCCTCTGGAGGCTGTGGAAGAGGCCCAGGCAAGTGGAGCCCTGAAGCTCTTCACTTCACGGAAAATCCACTTCTGTCAGAGGGTGATATTTAAAGACAAACTGGCTACGAGGATGCTAAAACCATGCAGCATGAGAAACGGTTGAGGGAAATGGGACTTTTAGCCTGGAGCGTGAAAGACCTAGAGGGACATGATTGCTGCCCTCAAATATTTGAAGGACTGTCATGTAGACATCTGTCCAGGCAGTCACTCTGAGTAGCTCTGGAGGACAAAACTAAGAACAATGGAAAGAAGTTACAAGCGAGGCGATTTCAACCAACTACAAGAAAGAACTTTCTAAAAGATTAAAGTTTCTCCAAATGGAGTGAATTGCCTTATGTTGTAATGAGCTCCCTGTTACTTGAAATGTTCCACAGAGGTCAAGTGACTACCTGTCAAGAAGAGTGCTACAGGAAAGATTTCTACAATGAATAGAAGTTCAAACCAAGTTACAGTTCATTTAACTCTTTAATGTACCCAAGAGGTCAGTTTATCAGGAAAAAAAAACAAGACTTCGCTGTGTCTATGGTTAGAGTAGTTTATTAAGCACATTTAAGAAAGAAATACAGAGTTTTCAATGTATATCAAATCATACCTTTGAATTCAAAAGCTAAATGCCATAGAATTATCCAGTAATACTTGAGTCTATCTCCAAAATCCCAATCTGTACTTGACATCAGCATACAACCCCATTAATACCATTTATTTGTTCATAAATAATTACTTATTACCTTGCATGTGGCAAATACTATGTTACACTACTGGGCACTAGTGAAAAATGAATAAAACAGGTCATGGTCTCTTCAGGTGGCTTATAGTCAAGTTACATTTCTATGTAGGAAAAATTTATGCAGTCAGGAAAGCGTATAGTTTATAGAATTTTATTAAGCAATATTGTCAAAAGCATGAGCTCCCAGGCCAGACAGCCAGAGTTCAATTCCTAGCCTACAACTTGCACAGGCCATTTACTAGTCTCTGAGTAGCTATTTCCTTGTCTATAAAATGAGGATAATACATACTTCACAGGATTTCCATGAATATAGATGATGTCTGTAAAAATGCCTGGTAGAATATCTGGCACATATAAATGCTCTGTAAATATTAGCTTTTATTATCATAAATATCATGGCATACACAACAAGTCTTCTCAGTGTTGTATAGTATAAGAGGCTTTAAAAGCAATAAGCTGAAACGTGTGTGTGTTAGTTGCTCAGTTGTGTCCCACTCTTGCAACCCCGTGGACTTCAGCCCACCGGGCTCCTCTGTCCACGGAATTCTCCAGGAGAGAATACAGGAGTGGGTAGCCATTCACTTCCCCAGGTGGATTCTTTACCATCTGGAAGGGTCCAGAAGAGAAACTTAAACGTTCCTCAAGCTGTTGTATTTTTTTCTTGAAAAGTCAGCATAGCTGAAATAATTTATCTGAATAAAAACACGTAGTTAAAAATTATTAACAATAAACTACATAAAACCTTTATCAATCACTAAATGGAAAACACATTTTGAGAGAGAGAATTCTTTGTAGTGACCCAGTGTAACAATTAGCTCAGTGGTTACGGAATACAGTACTGCTGAGATGAGGCAAAACTGCTCAGTGAAGACCGTGAGGTATTCCTAAAGAAAATGAAATACTTATTCTTGGTGAGCATCACTGAAGCCACTGTGTTTTCAGAAATTTTTCTTTCATTAACTGCTGTTATTTTAAGGAATCTTAAAAAAAAAAAAANATTTTATTGTTGGTTCCCTCACACACACTAAAAGTCTCAAAAGACAGAGATTTGTCTGTTGTATTCATTGTTGTATATCCTTAGGATCCAGTACTGCCTAGTCCTGAATACTGGTTGGTCCTGAATAAATATTTGTTGAATTAATGAGTAACTATTTTTTAAAATAAATAAGATTGTGTCCTGCCATCAGAGCCATGGAACTGGGCTCCAAAGTCCAAAAATTACTGTGATATCAGTTAGAAGCAGTTGAACAGAGCTTGAAAATTTTTTTTGAGGTGTTGAAAGTATTCAAGGACCTTTTCCTATCTATCCAGGTTGAAAGTAACTGGCTAGACAATAGTTTATTGAGCAATGATTTTTTTTTTTTGAGCACTGGTTAATGATAAGCACTGTTACAACAGTGATCCTATAAAGTGGGTGGGACTTTCCCTCTTTTAAATATGCAGGAAAAAATCTGAGGCTCAAGCATCTGCTTCTTCTAAAGATAATATCAACCTGACAATCCACTGAATATGCCCTAATTAAATGGAGACAAAAACAGGTAGGAATGGCAGGGGAGGAACATTGGCCTGCCAGGGGTTGATGTCATAAACCCTTTTCAATGACTGGAGATAGTAAAGGCCTTCAGGATACCTTAAGGTGTAGCTAAAAGGGATCTCTGGAATTCGTGGAGTAAAAGATACTGCTGGCCTGGGATCAGGGCAGAACCTGAAGCTAGGTTGATTACAGGGAGCAAGGACCCAGCAGCCTGGAATTGGGGAACATCTGTGAAAGCCAGCGTTCTTCATTTATTCGTCATGATTTGATTACCTAGCAAGTGCCAAGCTAAGAATAGAAAACAAGACAAAATTTTTCCCCTCAAAAATCCCTGAAACTAGTAAAGAAGACAAATACATGATTATTGTTTCAATAGATAATTTCATTGACAGCACAGGAGCCTTTCATTAGACCTAGCAGATGATGGGGGGTTGACTGATGGATGGTGTTTGTATGACAAAGGCCAGACATCTAACTCAATTTGGGAAGGTTTTCCCAGAAAAGTTTATGCCCAAGTATAGTATGAAGAAATGGGACCGAATCAGGTAAGACTGGAGAGTAGTGTCTACTGGCAACACCCTTCTGCCATAACAGCTAAGTAAAGGGCAGGAGTGAGAGAAGATAGTCCATGTGATTTAGCAGTCCATGACAAGGTAAGGGAGGCACACAGTACTTGAATCGGGACACATAGCAGCACCTACAAATCAGATTTTTATCCTGAACGCCCCCTAATTTTTTTTTTTTTGAAAGGATAATGCTGTATGTTCCCTACATCACCAGTAGCTTGCTCAGTGCTATTCTTCAAAAACTCTTGGTGCTATGTTGTTACTGGCTAAATGTCTGTGTTTGGTTTTTGGTTTTCATCTTTGCTCAGGTTCGATGATAAATACACTTTGAAACTGACCTTCATCAGTGGAAGAACGAAGCAGCAACGGGAAGCTGAATTCACCAAGTCCATTGCTAAGTTCTTTGATCACAGCGGGACTCTGGTCATGGATGCATATGAGCCTGAGATATCAAGACTCCACGACAGTCTTGCCACAGAAAGAAAAATAAAATAGCTGCTTCTAAAAGCAGCCATCTTTTGGCTGGATCTTGCCAAATTAAGGGGTGAGGGAGAAAGAAACAGAGAACTTAATATGGATAAAGTAAGAAACGTTAAAAATGTCCCTGTTTTGTCTTGAAATTTTAGTCCATTCTGGATAAATAGAAACTTCTAGCTCAGATATGAGAAGTTGTAGCTCTGATACCTAGCTATAGCCTCTTTGGTCTGCTGATTGCATTGTTTTGATTTGCTTTTCTGGAAAAGCATTTTTGCTAAAAACCGTACAGACTTCCTCCTTCATACTTAGCAGTACTTTATATAGTATAGCTTTGTGCCATGCAGCATTTGAAGACTCAATTTTTAAAATTGTTAACCTATTGCTGACCTTTTTATGTTAATTCCTGTTTCAACAGCTGTTTCCCTTAATTCAGGATACAACTTCTTGTGTATGACAGTTTCCTTTCACACACCATTTTTGTGGGTGTGTATATATATCTGACTTGGGGAGAATTGGAGGAAAAAACATAGCTTTTTAATTTGTTTAAGAGAGACTTTCTGCCTGTTACGTTGTGTGCTTTTAACCAATTAAAGAAGCCAATGGCATTTTTAGTTTTATGTTGTCTACGTTTTCCACTGGTATATCCCTGTTGATTTGTTTATGCCCTTTATTAACTGCCATTTTCTAAAATTTTTTTCAATAAAAGGAAAGAAGATCTGAAACATGGAGTCATGGTCTTGATGGAAGAACAGAGCAGTGCCTGTTGGCAGTGTTACTACATAGGTTTCCTTTGTTTCTGTTCAGCCACAGGCCCCTGAGGACCTGGAGGTGAGGAACTGCTCGCTTTCCATTGATGACAGTAATGACAGTCAGTACTTTGAGCCAGGGTAGCATTTCAAGTTCTGTATGTGTATTAACTCACTAGTGCTCCCAGCTGCACCCAAGAAAGTAGGTACTCTTTATGATCTCCATTTTATAGGAGAGGAAACTGAGACACAAAAATTGGTTAATTTGTGTCCACACAGCTAACAATAGAGCTAGGATTTAAACCTGTTATGTCTGGCTCCGAGTTGTGAGCAGCATTTTTTCTAGTATTTTCCCACTAGAGTCAGAGAAGAACTGGGAGTTGCCCAGATCCTGTGTCCTATAGGAATGTTGTCCTTCTCACCTTGTAAGTACAGTTCCAGCTGAGCCTAGTACCTAATACTCTAATCAGTTTATAAGAAACCCCAGTTATCACATCTTCCTCTTTGATTTGGGAATGTTGCCCTATTTAGCTCACATAGTAGAAGATTGTGGCTCAGACGGTAAAGCATCTGCCTACAATGTGGGAGACCTGTGTTCAATTCCTGAGTCAGAAAGATCCTCTGGAGAAGGAAATGGCAACCCACTCAAGTACTCTTGCCTGGGAAATCCCATGGACGGAGGAGCCCGGTAGGCTATAGTCCATGGGGTCGCAAAGAGTCGGACATGACTGAGTGACTTCACTTCACTTCAGTAGAAGATTGTGGGTATCACTAGATAGGAAGTTGAAGCCTTGGATTCTGTATTTCCACGAACCTTGGGTAGGCCTTGTAATTCTCTCCTAGTTTCTTCTCCCCACCCCCCAAGTGGTAATTCTGTTCTGTCAGCCACTTGAAGCTTTTGAAAGTATAATCAGATAATCATATTTTTATAAGAAAGGAATTACTATTAGGGAATAACCCTCTCCGTGATGATTCCTTGGAATTCTTTAATACCAGCTGTACCATTTTCTTTCCATATATGAACATGTGTTTTCTTTCTTTCTTGGTTTTTTTTTTTTTTTTTTTTANTGTCAGCCACTTGAAGCTTTTGAAAGTATAATCAGATAATCATATTTTTATAAGAAAGGAATTACTATTAGGGAATAACCCTCTCCGTGATGATTCCTTGGAATTCTTTAATACCAGCTGTACCATTTTCTTTCCATATATGAACATGTGTTTTCTTTCTTTCTTGGTTTTTTTTTTTTTTTAATAGAAATTGATTTACCTTGATATTTCTTAGGTACTTTCCCTGTTAGTATACATGGGTCAAATGCATTTTTAATAGTTGCATAATATTCCATGATAGAAATGGTTTTAATTTAACTGTGATATTTCCTTACTAATTGGTATGTTTGTTTTCTTCTGGTTTTTCACTATCCCAAGGAGAAGTCAGTTTGGGAGAAGGGGAGAAAAAGAGAGATCCTTGAGTGATAGACAAGAGACTTGGGTTTTCAGCTGTATTTTAATTTGTGACCTTGGGAAAATCTATTTCTTCTCTAGGACTAAAAACTTCAAAAGAGCTTTCAGACAGTGTACCCTTTGAGATTATGAAGGTTCGTTACTGCCTAGAGATGCCTATATACAAAGAATATGAATGCTGTTATCCCTTAAATCTGCCTTTAAACCCTTCTTTGAGATTTCTTAGAGTGTGTGGATGTCTTAAGGTGTTACCCTGACTCCGTAACCTGTTGAGGCAGTATTGATTTAATAATAAAGAAATGGGTTAGTAGCCTAGCCATGCACCCCTACCCCTCATCTATCCAATTGTGGTATTCTAGGATAAGACTGCTTAGAAGAGTGGGGAGACAGCTGTGTTTTTCATTATTTGCAAATTTTGAGCTACTAACGTGTATTTGACAATTGGTGCTTCATATATTTTTAGAAACAGTCATTTTGCTTCAGAACAGCCTTAGGGAATGAAAGAAAATGCGAAAAGTTCCTTGGACTACCCACAGTTGTATTTTTCTCTGGGTGCAAGTTCCTACTCAATTTAGAGCTAACACCAACTCTCTTATCACCACCCCTGACTTCCCTTGACCCAAACCTTCTCTCCCTGATGAAAGTTGTAATATCTGGGGAAGCTTCTACTAATAATGAAAAGTGAAAGTGACTCAGTCTTGTCCAACTCTTCACAACCCTATAGACTGTACTGTCCATGGAATCCTCCAGGCCAGAATACTGGAGTGGGTAGCAGTTCCCTTCTCCAGGGAATCTTCCCAACCCAGGGAACAAAGGCAGATTCTTTACCAGCGAAGCCACCAGGGAAGCCCAGGAATACTGGAGTGGGTAGCTTATCCCTTTTCCAGCAGATCTTCCTGACCTAGGAATTGAACCTGGGTCTCCTGCATTGCAGGTGGCTTTGCCAGCTGAGCTACCAGGGAAGCTCTGTTAATAATATCACAGTATTTTTTTATAAAATGTGTCCTGTCCCAACAGACAACCTCTAATGTTATTACTTAACAATCCAGCCTGAAAGCACATTTGCTCAGGTGACTCCTTTGCTATCCACAGATACTTCAAGAATTAGCCTTTTTTTATATGCCGTAGAACTTTTATGACAGTCTGGTATTCTCTGTGACCCCCTTCTCAGAATGTTTTGAATATACTATTGCCTCCTAATGAAGATTGGGGAGGTGGTTGTAAGCTCCTAGTACTGGGAAGTAGGTTTAAAGACAGTTGCTCAGAAGGTGTGTGTTGGTGCTCACTTTCCTCTGAGCAAGAGGATTTCTGACTAATCTGGCAATCAGCTTCAGATTTGCCACATTGTGACCATGGACACTAACATTCTTTCCTGGTGGGCAGCAGATTCCTCTTTTCAGACAGCAGTTACAGAGACACACATCTACACAAGAGTGAAAGGAGGGAAATTCCCCACTTCTGTGAACAAAAACCAGGTTTTGTTTAGAAACCTTGGTTTGCTTGGGTGAGGAGGGATGGCAGGTGTTGGATTGTCATGCAGCCAGCTCCCTCCTGCTGCGTATCATGCCTCCCTTAGGTCCATTTGGAGACAACAGTAAAACTCTTTAGATTTTTTGCAGTGGATCTTGGCTGCTGTAAGGGAGCTTTGGCTCTTTGCGGGAGATTTCCCTGTGACTGACAAACTGCTCTGGGAAACAGTTGATAAATATCGAATAGTATTCAGTATCCAGGCTCTTAGTGCCCTGGATTTTGTGTACAATGCTGTCAAAGATGACTGCCTGGGGAATGAGTGTTGGGAAAGGCAATCTGCCACAAGCTGTGAGTGCATCCCTGCAAGTTCTTTGTGTAAGTGCAAAGACCCTGGCCACTTCTGGGCCAAATCTCAGTTCTCTTGGTAGTGAGCAGCCTTGGGAGAGGAGTAATATCTCTCCTGGAGCAGGTTTGCTTACTGTTCACTAAAGTGTTGACTCCCTCCAAGCTTCAAAGTTCTTTTCTTATGATACAACCTACTGCACATGTAGACACCCATCTAGGCCTACCTGTGTCAGTTTTGTTGGGGAAGGGGAATGGGGAGCTAGCACAAACCTGTCCATTGCTGTCTGCTGCATTATAAGTAATAAAGTTCTTTGTCTCTGATCCAGAAGTCTCATGTCATCTGCCAGTCTTCATGAAAAAAGTAGGTTAACTTGTTTGCAAGGAGGATAAAATTTGACACCCTTCATGGGCTACTCTTGATAGTTGAGTAACAAGGATGGAATCCTGACAAGGCTTTCTAGAAGAGGAAGGTCATGGGCCAGGTGATATGAGAGGATAACCAGGGGCCTGGTAGCAACTGCTGCCGTGTGAGGAGGGGAGTAAGGGCCTCTAGTTGTCCTACATGTTAATGAATGTGTTGAGGCTAAGCAACAAGAGGTGAGATTGAAATACAGTGTCCAACTGTAGCACAATTCTCAGAGCAGGAGAATCAAAGGATGTTTTGACAATGAGGCAAGCAAGTCTGCAGCCCCAGTTGAAGGCAGTATGGCTGACTGATGTGTAATGGCTTCCCCAAAGCTGAAATAAGTGGTGTCAGAAATAAGGATATAAAGCTTTTTAAGTAGACCCAAAATATTCAGTATTAGGAGTCTGTTGAGTCCAAGCAGGTGACCATGAAGCAAAAATAAATTCATGATCCATTCCCTCTCTCTCTCTCTCTCTCCTGCTTTGAGGAAAGACTTTGTGTATGCTGGGGGATCTTTGAGGAGGAGGAGGATTCCCTTTTTATAGCTCTGTTGAATATAAACATCTAAGTCACCATCCTACTTCATCCCATGGGGACAGGGAGCCCTGGGTGCAGAATGGTCAAAAGTGCTGAGAAACTGTGGTGGAAATTCACAGTGATGGTGGGGGGTGGGGTGGCAAAAAACCAAACCAGCAGCCCCTGAGCTGCAGATGCTTGTTGGAGCCAAGAGGTACACAAGGGGAGAGGTGGCACGGACCGTGGAGCAGGGGTCAGGAGAAAAGGCCTCACTGACCCAGTTGAACACTGTAGGTTAGCCTCTCCCACTCCTGTGGATGTCCCCACACTCCTGGCTGGGAGAAAGCATAGTCTTTCAGTTGGCTGTGACCTATTTTAAACTACATGGTTTGGGTTCCTGTGTGGGAGGAAAGTACCGAAATTCAGCTGGTGAGGTTTGGGACTTCCCAGGTGGTGCTAATGGTAAAGAACCTGCCAGCCAATGCAGGAGGTGTAAGAGACGCGGGTTCAGTCCTTGAGTTGGAAAGATCATCTGGAGGAGGGAATGACAACCCACTCCAGTATTCTTGCCTGGAAAATTCCATGGACAGAGGAACCTGATGGGCTAGAGTCCACAGGGTCACAAAGAGTCAGACATGACTGAAGCGATTTAGCACGTATCCACTGACAGGTTTGGACACAGTTTGCAATGGGAAGGGAAAATTAAAATGAGCTGTAGGGGGAGCCTCTATAAACAGATTCAACATACTAACATTTTATCAATTTTGCATCAAAGTGTTATTGAGATCAAATGTACTTTTGACTGAACTGTGAATGCTCTTAAGTCTCCCATTCTAGGACTACCACTGCATAGAGGGAAGTGACCCGTCTCCTCTTGGGTAGTCTAACAAAAATAATACAGACTCCTAAGAAGAAAGAAAGGAAAACCACAGTTTTAGTTGGAAACTTGGTGACAGCTGGAGTACTCAGGCCATTTCCCTGTATGATAGTATACTTTTCAGGAGCCAAGTGTATCTTTTAAAAGGTGGACAACTGTTAGGCTGCTGCTGCTGCTGCTAAGTCGCTTCAGTCGTGTCTGACTGTGCGACCCCATAGATGGCAGCTCACCAGCCTGTGCCGTCCCTGGGATTCTCCAGGCAAGAACACTGGAGTGGGTTGCCATTTCCTTCTCCAATGTGTGAAAGTGAAGTCACTGAGTCATGTCCAACTCTCAGTGACCCTGTGGACTGCAGCCTACCAGGTTCCTCCGTCCATGGGATTTTCCAGGCAAGAGTACTGGAGTGGGGTGCCATTGCCTGCAAAGCTATTGCTGAAACTAAATACCTGACCCATGGAAGCCTCTTAACTGGCCTAAGAGCCCATTCGGGGCCGTATTAACTCAGACTTGACAACTAACAAAAGGAGCCCGGCAGTCCCCTAGCCAAGAGGAAACGGCATGTTCTGGGGTGCAGCCAGCCCCACCGCATCTTAGTCTTAACTTGAAAAGGGGGACAGCTGCTCCTTCGGAGGAAAGGTATTCCCCAACTAGCTGCCTGAAGCAAAGCTACTAACTCATCGGGCCCTTGATGGGAACCAGTGGTATGAGTTCCATTCCAGAAGCAGAAGACTTACCCAGCTTGAAAGCAGTCAGGCAGAGACAGTGAATTCTCCCTTACCTTGACTTTTATTCTATTCAGGCCTCCAACAGATTGGATAAGGCTCACCTACACTGGAGAGGAAAGTCTGCTTTATTGACTCAAATAGAAATCTCATCCAGAAACACCCTCCGACATACCCAGAATAATGTCTTGACTATCTGGGGACTGTCCAGTTAAGTTGACACAAGTATCTGTCCAAGGCAAGTTGACCTTACAATGAACTATTATAGCAGCTTACTGAGTAATGATAAGAATGAGAGGGGTTGAAGATTGTTGTATAGATTTATTTTGAAAATTTAGTATATGCCATGACCTTGGCCAGGCATGTTTTCTTTGTCTAAACAGCATTTACAGCCCAACCTGGTTGCCACATCCTCTGGGTGCCAGCTCAACTGAAAGGCCTAGAATATTTACATTTAATTCTGATTCAGCTACCAAGATTCTCTTGTTCATTTGACAGAGTCCTAGATCATGACATTTGGAAAAGAGTCACCCCTGGAGCCTTCCTCTCAAAGGAAAATGGCCCAGAATAACTATCTCAAACTGTTGTAGTTTCCTTAAATCCCACTAACTACTGGTTTGCTATCACTGAAAAAGCAAGACAGTTCCAGAAAAAGATCTACTTATGCTTTATTAGCTGTGCCAAAGCCTTTGACTGTGGATCACAACAAACTGGAAAATTCTTCAAGAGATGGGAATACCAGACCACCTGACCTGCCCCCTAGAAGTCTGCATGTAGGTCAAGAACAACAGTTAGAACTGGACATGGAGCAACAGACTGGTTCCAGATCGGGAAAAGAGTACATCAAGGCTGTATATTGTCACCCTGCTTATTTAATTTATATGCAGAGTACATCATGAGAAATGCTAGACTGGATGAAGCACAAGCTGGAATCACGATTGCCAGGAGAAATATCAATAACCTCAGACATGCAGATGACACCATCCTTATGGCAGAAAGCGAAGAAGAACTAAAGAGCTTCTTGATGAAAGTGAAAGAGAAGACTGAAAAAGTTGACTTTAAAGCTCAACATTCAGAAAACGAAGATCATGGCATCTGGTCCCATCACTTCATGGGAAATAAATGTGGAAACAATGGAAACAGTGAGAGACTTTATTTGGGGGGGCACCAAAATCACTGTAGATAGTAACTGCAGCCATGAAATTAAAAGACACTTTGCTCCTTGGAAGAAAGGTTATGACCAACCTAGACAGCATGTTAAGCAGAGACATTTCTTTGCCAACAAAGGTCCATCTAGTCAAAGCTTTGGTTTTTCCAGTAGTCATGTATGGATGTGAGAGTTGGACTATAAAGAAAGCTGAGCGCCGAAAAATTGATGCATTTGAACTGTGGTGTTGGAGAAGACTCTTGAGAGTCCCTTGGACAGCAAGGAGATCCAACTAGTCCTTCCTAAAGGAGATCATTCCTGAGTGTTCATTGGAAGGACAGATTTTGAAGCTGAAACTTTGGCCACCTGATGCAAAGAACTGACTCACTGGAAAAGACCCTGATGCTTAGAAAGATTGAAGATGGGAGGAGGAGGGGACAACAGGAGATGAGATGGTTGGATGGCATCACCAATTCAATGGACATGAGTTTGAGTAAACTCCAGGAGTTGGTGATGGACAGCGAAGCCTGGTACATTGCAATCCGTGGGGTCGCAGAGTCAGACATGACTGAACTGAACTGAGCCAGGTGGCTCTGACCACAGTTCGATTCTTCTTTAACCTACTGAGAAATCTTATCAGAAACATCAGGTACTTTCAACTCCTATAGTCTCATGCAAAACACATCACAATCTCTGGACATGTGTCCCTCACCCTCATTCTTGTAGCTCATCATTCTGTGGAATGGACAGATGTCACCTGACTGGTGATATGGACAGATGGGACAGGTTGGACTAACTGCCATCAGGTAGTCTTTCCAAAAATAAGAACTGTTTTCAATGATTCTAAATGAACTGGGGACTTCCTGGTGGTCCAGTGGTTAAGAATCTGCCTTCTAATTCAGGGGACACAAGTTCGATCCCTGGTCTGGAAAAATTCCACATGCCGCAGGGTGACCAAGCCCATGCCAAACTACTGAAGCTGGAGCGCCCTAGAGCCCATGCTTCACAACAAGAGGAGCTACCATAATGAGAAGTCCGTGCACCACAACTAGAGAATAGCCCCCACTTGCAGCAACTAGACAAAGCTTCAGTTCAGTTCAGTTCAATCGCTCAGTCGTGTCTGACTCTTTGCGACCCCATGAATTGCAGCACGCCAGGCCTCCCTGTCCATCACCAACTCCCGGAGTTCACTCAAACTCTCTGTCGAGTCGGGTGATGCTATCCAGCCATCTCATCTTCTGTTGTCCCCTTTTCCTCCTGCCCCCAATCCCAGCATCAGAGTCTTTTCCAGTGAGTCAACTCTTCACATGAGGTGGCCAAAGTACTGGAGTTTCAGCTTTAGCATCATTCGCAGCAACAAAGATCCAGCGCAACCAAAAACAAATAAGATTTTTAAAGATTAAAATAAATGAATGAAGTGGGAACACAGAGGCCTACCAGGTGCCAGAAGGTTACATTACAGACACTGTCAATCTGTGTCCCCTGAATGATGTAGGTCCCACTTGGGAGGCCCCAACAATTAAGACATCATATATATGTCCCCAGGACTGTACTTCCTTTGTAGGAGCCAGGCATGAAGTTGCCTTCCTCCCTGAAAACATGGTATCTTGAACCATAGGATCATGAACAACCTTCAAGTGTTTAAGGACACACTACCAGCAGATCAGGTAACCTTCAGGTGCCTGTGGATATGGCTCCAAAATGAGGCTTCCCTTGGTTACACAGGGGAACTTCCTGGAGGGGTGCCCTACTCATTTATGCACTTCTGCAGGAGGTTAAGGCACTGGCACCCCACTCCAGTACTCTTGCCTGGAAAATCCCATGGACAGAGAAGCCTGGTGGGCTGCAGTCCATGGGGTCGTGAAGAGTCGGACATGACTGAGCAACTTCACTTTCACTTTCATGCATTGGAGAAGGACATGGCAACCCACTCCATTGTTCTTGCCTGGAGAATCCCAGGGACCAGGGAGCCTGGTGGGTGCCGTCTATGGGGTCGCACAGAGTAGGACGTGACTGAAGTGATTTAGCAGCAGTAGCAGCAGCAGGAGGAGGTTATCTCTATCATGAGAGTCATCCTATTGGAAATGTTGATATGAAATTTGTTCCCAACTTCAGCTGAAGTCATCAGTAATACACCTCAGCCCTGGAAAGTGTTCAAGTGAACCTCAACTCACTGGCCACTGTGTTTATGAATTATAGAATTGCTCTTGACTTCTTTGTAGGCCAAGATAGAGTCTCCCATGGCTAATATAACCTATTGTACTTGGATGAATGCCACAGGCAAGGGACAAAGGTCAATAACAGAACCTGGAGCATACCACCTAGTCTTCAACGTAGATCATAATGGCTTATGATGGTGATTTTGGTTGTTTTTCCAGGTTGTTGGGTCCAGGCCCTTGGGTGTGGTTGAGGCCATTGCTGCAGATTGGTCTCATCCTGTTGCTTGGATGTATACTCAAATAGTATCCTTAATTAAATGCTGTATGAGACCGTTAGAATAGATTTGGTTCCATCTCTATCGGATTAATTAGAGTGGCCGATGAGATTGGCAAACACAAAATTCATCAGAAACCATCTGTATAAAGTATGACAGAGTTTGGAAGAGAAATAACTGTTTAGCATGGAGGCCTGGGAGCTCTTCATACAGAAGATTTCATTTTGATGTGAGCTGTGAATGAAGAGTCGGACCAGGTGTGCCTATTTTACAGATGAGGGACCTGAGGCACAGAAGTTAAGTAACTTGGGACTTCCCTGGTAGGCCAGTGGTCAAGAATCCACCTGCCAATGCAGGGGATATAGGTTTGATCCTTGGTCCAGGAAGATCCCACATCCTGCAGAGCAACTAAGCCTGTGAGCCACGACTACTGAGCCAGCACTCCAGAGACCATAAGCTGAAACTACTGAGCCTGCTCGGTGCAGCTCCTGAAGACTGCACACCCTAGAACCCCTGCTCTGCAACAAGAGAAGCCATGGCAAATGAGAAGCCCATGCACCAAAACAGAGCCTGTGTGCCATCATGAAGAGCCTGTAGAGCAAAATAATAATAATAATAATAACTTGCCAAGCTTACTCAGCTAGGAAGTGAAAAGTCAGGATTGGAGTCAAGTCACCTCCAAATACAAAGATTGCTACTAAACTTCACTGCTTCAGACATTAAACTGAGACCACCAAAGAAGACTTGAGAGAGATTTGGCATTAGCTTTAGATATTTTTCTAAAGTTGACGTAGTGATCCAGAGTTGGTGATTATGTGTTTAGAGACGTCTGGTGAAAAACCCTCGGACTTTGTGTGAGCCAGTCTTTAAAAATGAAATATTTCAGATAAATAATAAGGTTTAAAGAATAAAATGAATAACCATGAACCCACTTCCACCTTTAAAAAATATGTATCACCGACATAACTGGTCTCTTGGAAACTTAATCATACCCTACTTCCTGCACTCCCGGAAGTGACTAACAATCCTGAATTTGCTATTTACTGTTCCTGTGCATTTTATTCACACATGCATCCATTAACAATATATGATAGTAGTATTTTACATGTTTTTAAACTTTATATATGGTATTTGGTTGAGGGTTCCCAAGATTCAGATTCATCCATAGATTCAGAGATTGTTAGAAGTATTGCCAAAATCTTTGCTCTCTGTACACTAATGCCAAACAGAAAAACGGAGACAAGAGTTATGGAGGAGAAAGAAAGAGTGGCTTTATTACTTTGCCAGGCAAAAGCGGCTATCACCTCAAGAATTCTAACCCCCTCCCTGGTGAGTTCAGTTCAGTTACGTCACTTGGTTGTGTCCGATTCTTTGTGATCCCATGGACTGCAGCAGGCAAGGCTTCCCTGTCCATCACCAACCCCCGGAGTTTGGTCAAACTCATGTCCATTGAATTGGTGACACCATCCAACCATCTCATCCTCTGTCATCCCCTTCTCCTGCCTTCAATCTTTCCCAGCATCAGGGTCTTTTCCTATGAGTCAGATCTTGGCATCAAGTGGCCAAAGTATTGGAATTTCAGCTTCAAAATCAGTCCTTCCAATGAACACTCAGGAACAATCTCCTTTAGGACGGACTGGTTGGATCTCCTTGCTGTCCAAGGGACTCTCAAGAGTCTTCTCCAACACCACAGTTCAAAAGCATCAATTCTTCAATGTTCAGCTTTCATTATAGTCCAACTCTCACATCTGTACATGCCTACAGGAAAAACGTTGGCTTCGACTATATGGACCTTTGTTGGCAAAGTAATGTCTCTGCTTTTTAATATACGGTCTAGGTTGGTCATAGCTTTTCTTCCAAGGAACAAGTGTCTTTTAATTTCATGGCTGCAGTCACCATCTGCAGTGATTTTGGAGCCCCCCAAAATAAAGTCTCTCGCTGTTTCCATTGTTTCTGCATCTATTTGCCATGAAGTGATGGAACTGGATGCCATGATCTTCATTTTCTGAATGTTGAGTTTTAAGCCAGCTTTTTCACTCTCCTCTCACTTTCATCAAGACCCTCTTTAGTTCCTCTTCACTTTCTGCAATAAGAGTGGTGTCATTTGCATATCTGAAATTATTGATATTTCTCCTAGAAATCTTGATTCCAGCTTGTGCTTCATCCAGCCCAGCAGTTCGCATGAAGTACTCTGCATATAAGTTAAATAAGCATGACAATATACAGCCTTGATGTACTCCTTTCCCAGTTTGAAACCAGTCTGTTGTTCCATGTTGGTTCTAACTNGAAGGGGACGGCCGAGGATGAGATGGCTGGATGGCATCACTGACTCGATGGACGTGAGTCTGAGTGAACTCCAGGAGATGGTGGTGAACAGGGAGGCCTGGCGTGCTGCGATTCATGGGGTCGCAAAGAGTCAGACATGACTGAGCGACTGAACTGAACTGAACTGACACAGTCAAAGACTTTGGCGTAATCAATAAAGCAGAAGTAGATGTTTTTCTGGTATTCCCTTGCCTTTTCAGTGATCCGACGGATGTTGGCCATTTGGTCTCTGGTTCCTCTGCCTTTTCTAAATCCAGCTTGAACATCTGGAAGTTCATGTTCACATACTATTGACACCTGGCTTGGAGAATTTTGAGCATTACTTTGCTAGCGTGTGAGATGAGTGCAATTTGCAGTAGTTTGAACATTCCTTAGCATCGCCTTTCTTTGGGATTGGAATGAAAGCTGACCATTTCCAGTCCTGTGGCCACTGCTGAGTTTTNCTATTGACACCTGGCTTGGAGAATTTTGAGCATTACTTTGCTAGCGTGTGAGATGAGTGCAATTTGCAGTAGTTTGAACATTCCTTAGCATCGCCTTTCTTTGGGATTGGAATGAAAGCTGACCATTTCCAGTCCTGTGGCCACTGCTGAGTTTTCTAAATTTGCTGGCATATTGAGTGCAGCATTTTCACAGCATCATCATTTAGGATTTGAAATACCTCAGCTGGAATTCCATCACCTCTACTAGCTTTGTTTGTAGCGATGCTTTGTAAGGCCCACTTGATTTTCCATTCCAAGTTGTCTGGCTCTAGGTGAGTTATCACACCATGGTTATCTGGGTCATGAAGATCCTTTTTGTATAGTTCTGTGTATTCTTGCCACCTCTTAACATCTTCTGCTTCTGTTAGGTCCATACCATTTCTGTCCTTTATTGTGCCCATCTTTGCATGACATGTTCCCTTGGTATCTTGAATTTTCTTGAAGAGATCTGTAGTCTTTCCCATTCTATTGTTTTCCTCTATTTCTTTGCATTGATCAGTGAGGAAGGCTTTCTTATCTCTCCTTGTTACTGTTTGGAACTCTGCATTCAAATGGGTATATCTTTCCTTTTCTCCTTTACCTTTAGCTTCTCTCCTTTTCTCAGCTTTTTTTAAGGCCTTCTCAGACAACCATTTTGCCTTTTTGAATTTCTTTTTCTTGGGGGTGGTCTTGATCACTGCCTCCTGTAGAGTGTCATGAACCTCCGTCCATAGTTCTTCAGGCATTCTGTCTAGCAGATTTAATCCTTTGAATCTATTTCTCACTTCCACTGTATAATCATAAGGGATTTGATTTATGTCATACCTGAATGATCTAGTGACTCCCTTCTTTTTAAAGTCTGAATTTGGCAACAAGAAATTCATGATCTGAGCCACAGTCAACTCCCGGTCTTGTTTTTGCTGACGGTATACAATTTCTCCATTTTTGGCTGCAAAGAATATAATCAATCTGATTTCAGTATTGACCATCTGGTGATGTTCATATGTAGAGTCTTCTCTTGTGTTGTTGAAAGATGGTGTTTGCTATGACCAGTGCATTCTCATGGCAAAACTCTGTTAGCCTTTGCCCTGCTTCATTTTGTACTCCAAGGCCAAATTTGCCTGTTACCCCAAGTATCTCGATTTCCTAGCTAGAGGTTACATAGTCAGGAAGGAGTATGTGATAAGGATTGAGGCAGTACTAGTTTTATATTCTTTCTTCTGCAAAGTTTCAAAAGGGTAGAATTGCTGACAAGATTAGGGTATGTGCAGGGTCTTAGGTGGGATTCCCTGGTGGCTCAAATGGTAAAGAATCTGCCCCCAGGGGAGGAGGCCTGAGTTTGATCACTGAGTCCAGAAGATCCCCTGGAAGAAATGGCAACCCACTCCACTATTCTTGCCTGGAAAGTCCCATGGATGGGGGAGCCTGGCCGGCTACCATCCACATGTTCTCAAAGGTGGTGACGACTGAGGGACTACACTTTTAGGGTCTTCAGTTCAGTTCAGTCAGTCACTCAGTTGTGTCCGACTCTCTGTGACCCCATGAACCGCAGCACACCAGGCCTCCCTGTCCATCACCAACTCCTGGAGTCTACCCAAACCTATTTCCATTGAGTTGGTGATGCCATCCAGCCATCTCATCCTCTGTGGTCCCCTTCACCTCCTGCCCTCAATCTTTCCCAGCATCATTGACTTTTCCAATGAGTCAGCTTTTCACATCAGGTGGCCAAAGTACTGGAATTTCAGCTTCAGCATTAGTCCTTCCAATGAATATTCAGGACTGATCTCCTTTAGGTTGGACTGGTTGGATCTCCTTGCAGTCCAAGGGATTCTCAAGAGTCTTCTGCAACACCACAGTTCAAAAGCATCAGTTCTTCAGTGCTCAGCTTTCTTTATCAGGGTCTTAGGTGGTTCAATCTCCTAATCTTGATGAGCCTCTTTGGTCCCTTTATTCTTGCTTCAGGTGGTTTCCTGGCTGTTCCAACTTTAATAACAGTTCTGCCGTTTGGAACTCAGGCCATGGAGGCTGGAGTCTTATTTATAAGAAATGGGGAACAAAAAGACCTCCATGCCTAGAAGCCCCATGGGGCCCTGCTCAGCATCAGAAGTACTCAGAGGACTAGGCATAGAGGTGTACTCAGGGCTAACATTGATTTCAGCAACATAATGACACATACCAGATCATAAGAGAAGACTGCCAGCTGAGTCTGAAAAAATCCTTGTATAGGCTTTCTTATGCCCACTCCCTCTCATGAAGGATCGCACTAGACACACTTTCCCCAGCATCACAAAAGCAGCATGCGAGCCTAGTCTCTGTCTAAAGAACCTACCCATTAGAAACTCGGCACCCACAGTTTTTACTGGGGCAGGTAACCTGGGCACTCTTTGCCTGGCATGTTTCAAAATTCCAGACTCTTAGAAGGAAAGCAGGTATTTAGCATAAACCATACTGCATTCAAACAGTTTGTACATGGTCTACATTCATTAATTAGAATCTTACTATAGGAAGGGCTGTCCTTCCCTATTTATTCAATTGTGCACATCTACAAGGACACATGGGCTTTTAACTTGTTCAGCAGTTGTAATCTATCAGTTACTCAAAATATATGTACGTGCACACACAGACACACATGTATATAACACATATAAGTGTAATTTATATTTTCCTTAGGGTCGGTTGCCCAGTGCTTTGGACCGCTGAGATCCGGAACTTTTTCGCTCGACTCCCAAGTTGTCTAGGGAAGTTTTAGGCGGTGATGTCTATCAACAGACCGGCAACCAATAGGGGAGGGCGTGGGGAAAAGGACTGAAGACGGAGGTGGGCGGAGTGGAAGGATCAGGATCGCAGCCAGGGAGCTTTGGGGCAGTTGGAGACTAAACTTGGGCCTGAGCTGGAGCGGGTGGTGTCGGGTGCTGAGAGAGGGAGGGGCAAATTCCAAGCCCCCACTGGCCCGGAACCAGATTGGACCGCTAAGGGACAGGGCGGGCAGGGAGGGGGCGGGGCCTCGGCTGCACCGGCCCCAAGGGGGCGGGGCTGACTACAGGCCGCAGCCAACTGCCGATCCCAACCGCCGGCGGGTTGCGGCTTCCGAGCTTCCTGGACTACCTATCGTACCAGCTCTTCTCGGCTTCCCGAATGTGTCAGCCCCGCCGCCAGCCTCTCGAAGTCTCTGTCGCCGTGTTTCTTCACTTTTCGTGGTTTGTGTCCGTGTCCGCAGTTTCTCTCTTGCCTCCATCTCCCCGGTCTTGATCATTTCCCAGGGCTTCAGTGTCCGAGACGTGAGTGCTTGACCCAGCTCCCAGATCGGCCCGAGAGAAATGGAGGAGCCGGGGTTCCGCGCAAGTGAGTGTGGCTGGAAGACTGGGGGGCCTCCCAAAACGTGAAACGTGAGGCGAAGTGACTGTGCTGACAGGTTCGGCAGCACTCTGGGTTTAGGAAATCCAGTCTGTTGGGTCAGAGACACGCCAGTGGGCTAATCTCTCAGACACAGCCAGGAGGTATTCTTGGCTCGCTCTGGTTTTGTTTTCCTTCGACTGAAGCCTAACTTGTTTTGCGATGGAAGGAAACTGAGACTGGGAAAACTCTTCTTACTGGAGAGGGACTACAGGCTTCATTTAGCCCAGAGCTAAAACTTACATGAGTCCTGGGCCTTGGTCCAGGTTTTGTTACTGACTCACTGAGTGGCCTTAGAGGAGTTTATTCCCCTCTGTGGGTCTGAGAATCCCATTGTATACCATGAGAGAAGTTTGGACCATAGGATCTTCAAAGACCTAACATATGATGAGTGCTCCTTAAGTATTAGTTAGGCGTGTTATTTTATTTGGCATTTTATTCATGTTAGGCATGAATAAAATAGGGAGGTCTTCCTTGGGGTTCACTGGAGGCTGCTTGCTGCACTGGATTAATTGGAGTCTGTGGAATTACATTGTTCTTCAGGCTTGAGAAATAGGTGGCATTATCTCCCTTGCAAGTGAGGAAACTGAGGCTCAGTGGTAAACTGGATTTGCTGCTGCTAAGTCGCTTCAGTCGTGTCTGACTCTGTGCGACCCCATAGACGGCAGCCCACTAGGCTCCTCCGTCCCTGGGATTCTCCAGGCAAGAATACTGGAGTGGGTTGCTATTTCCTTCTCCAATGCATGAAAGTGGAAAGTGAAAGTGAAGTCGCTCAAGTCATGCCCGACTCTTAGCGACCCCATGGACTGCAGCCTACCAGGCTCCTCTGTCCATGGGATTTTCCAGGCAAGAGTACTGGAGTGGGTCGCCATTGCCCTCTCCAATTGGATTTGCTAGTAAGTGTCAAAGCCAAGTCAGTCTTAAAGCCCATGTTACACCATACTTCCCAATAAGAGAGCAGGGAAATCTTGATTGAAAGGTGATTATATGGAGCAATAGTTAATAATGTTGAGTTCTCTGCTGAAATGAACAACTCTAGTCAGTTCAGTTGTGTCCCACTCTTTGCGACCCAGTGGACTGCAGCAGGCAAGGCTTTCCTGTCCATCACCAACCCTTGGAGTTTGGTCAAACTCATGTCCATCAAGTCGGTGATGCCATCCAACCATCTCATCCTCTGTTGTCCTCTTTTCTCCCCGCCTTCAATCTTTCCCAGCATCAGATTCTTTTCCAATGAGTCAGTTCTTTGCATCAGGTGGCCAAAATATTGGAATTTCAGCTTCAGCGTTAGTCCTTCTGATGAATATTCAGGACTGATTGCCTTTAGGATTGACTGGTTGGATCTCCTTGCTGTCCAAGGGACTCTCAAGAGTCTTCTCCAACACACAGTTCAAAGCACAGTTCAAAAGCAGAAGAGCTGTATCTGCCTTTCCTCTGTCCCCAGCTCCTGGCACATGGTGTGTGTGAAATAGTTTGGGTATTGATCCCACAGCCACCACATGTGTTACCACTGCCATCAACATGCTCAGCATAGTTAGTAAATCGTTAACTAATCGTTACAGTGATAGCAAAACCATAAAAGAAATTGTGAAGACTTCTGAATTTATACTTTTACTTATATAGTGCCTTAAAGTTTATGAAGCACTTTTGAGTGGTTCTTCATTCACTCATCTTAGGTAAGTATTATTGTCATCCACATTTTATAAGCAAGGAATCCAAGACCTGAATTAAGTGACTAGTGCAAGGTCACACAGTGGGAACTTGTGCTTCTCCTTACGTGTTCTAGCAACTCCCTGTCCCTGTGTTTTTTCCTGGTCCTCCCTGCCCATTCCTATGCTTGTTCTGTGCTTTATTCTTATGACCCAGAAACATTCTGTTTTGATGTTGACCAATAATCCTGTGTTGGCTGATGATTAATAGTGTTGATATTAACTCATATCCTTAAAATATGACCTCTCCCAGAGGGGCAGAGGGGTCTAAATACTTTAAAGAAGGGTAGTTGTAATTGTGGTTGTTGTCTTCTTCCTGCTCCTCCACAGGTTTCAAGGAGTAACGCTAGAATATGTAGTGATTGACAGTCCAAAAATAACAGCTGTCATATATTGAGCTCATACTGTGTCATGGGCCCTGTAACAGCCATTTACACTTTTTACCTCAATTCTTTCAGCCATTCTACTGAATTTTATAAACAAGGGTCCAGCAGTTAAATTACATGCCCAAGTTCATGTAGTCCTGGCTTGGCCCAAATCTTATTTTCTGAACCATTACACAGCCTGACCCTCTGGCAGGAGAGCCTGAATTAAGAGAGAGGTATGCTCAAGTATGGTGTGAGGAAGACAGTTGAGAACCCAGAATTGGAGTGAGGGGAGGTTTTTCTTCTGGACTTAGGAGGCCACCTCCCCATCCTTTTGGATAGTGAGCTGTGATTCTTCTCACTTGAGGTTAGAAACCAGTGAACTGAATTATTCACATGCTGAGTGAATTCACATGCTAAATAAATCAGTCATATGCTGTGAATGACAAACTTGTCTTGACTGACACTAGGAACCTGTAGCCCAAAGCAGTGCAGCTTACCCCTTCGGTTCACTGTCCAGAAGGCTACCTGAGAGAGTGGTCTGAAATATGTACTTGATCTTGGCATTCATCTGCCAAAACCTGTTGAGTGGCTCTCTACCCATGGGATAAACAGCTTTAATAAGGTATGGAAGCCTCCCAGGATTTGCCCTCCCCCAACCCCTTCAATGCCATCTTCATTCACAGCTTTTGCACTCCACTGTAGTCATACTGGATTACTCTGAGTCCCCACAGCCCCACAGTGTGCGTCTGTGATCTTTAGGCTTTTCATATCCACTCCCTCCCCTCTTCTCCTTTTTACTCTTCAGTTGGCTAACCCACTGTTCAGCCTTTAAGATCCAACTCACCCATTCGTTCAAACATTCAACGAATATTTGCCAAGCCTATGAATTATCAGGCAGGGTTTTAGGTGTAGAAGCATAGCAGTGAATAAAACAGGCATGTACATGCCCTTTATGGAACTTCTATTCTGTAAAGTATATTAAATAAGTGTAACATATGGGTGATGATAGGTGGCATGGAGAACAGAGCAGGGAAGCGGGATAGAGAGGGACAAGGGAGTTGTCAGGGAAAGCCTCACTGATTGGATGATGTCTGAGTAGAGCTGAAGAAGGTGAGGAAGTAAGGTATGTGCCCATCTGAATGCCCCAGGCCCAGAGCATAAGAATATGAAATGGGATCACTTGACTTATGAGCTTTTCAAAACTCCACTGCTGCCATGATCTGAACAGTTGCTTTTTTTCTGTTTTCCTGCACGCTCTCATGTTGACCTCTTAAAGTAGCAATTACTACATGATATTGTAATTGTCAATGTATGTCTGTTCCCCTCACCTGGATGTGGGCAGGGACCTCTGATCCCTTTCTGTCTCCTCAGCACCTACCTTATAGCCTGACTTCCAGTGGGCACTCAGAAATACTTATTAAATAAATGAAGAAGGCATTGTGGGTCTCATTCTTACAGCCTGATTATTTTTACAAATGATTTGGAAGACAAGGCTTGGACAACAAATGGTGAGAGAAAAAATAATAATTCTAAGCTTGATTCTATCTGGCTTCCCTTTTTGGGCCTCTGAGAAGTTGAATACCTGAGAAATGTACCTAGAGATTTCCATTTTCAGCATTATAGCAAGCCAGCTAACCTGTAAAATGATGGATAAGTATAACAAAGCCTTTTATAGTTGAATTTCCAAGAAAGTAAGAGAAATCCCCAGGGGCCTAAAAACCAAGAGTAAACTGAAAACTGGAGAAATTAGCCCATTTACATGACCTCAGCTGCCCTAGATGTTTGCTGGTCTTGCTTACCTCAAAGCTTGGGCTTTAATATACCTGCTATTACAGTGAATGAAACCATAGGCCCACCTGTGTTAAACTCTGGTTGGAACTGACATCCCTGCATGAAGCCAGATACCTTCAAAATCTATATCCTCTGATCAAGTGGAGTAGGAAAAAGAAATCTTACTACTGACAGAGATGACAAAGAAGATTGCTTCTTATTCTAGGCTCCAAGAGAAGGGAAAAGTTTGCCCAAAGAATTCTGAACCAGAGGCATTCTCTCATATGGATTTGGGTTTATATTTATATTGCCTGAATTGCCTAAAAACTCCAAGCTGGGAAATTGACTATTAGGAACCATCCAGGCTGGTAATACCTCTGAATGCTTGGCAGAAGTACATATAGAATCTCTCTGGAGAGACACTTGGCTACACAGGATTCCCACAGAGCCTGGAATATAGACTTGTTATATGAGAACACATATTACTTGCTTTGTGCTATTGAGATCATGATGTTACTTTTGTATAAAAAAAAAATGTTTAAGTACATCTTTACCCCCCAGTGACCTCCAGAAGTGAAATGATAGAGCAGAACTTGTGTCCGAGTGAGCCTTTGGATGTGGACACACACTGAGCTCCCTCCTGTCCTTGCAGAGGTCATGGAAGAAATGACATCGTGCTCCTTCAGCAGCCCTCTGTTCCAGCAGGAGGACAAGAGAGGGGTCACCTACCGGATCCCAGCCCTGATCTACGTGCCCCCTGCCCACACCTTCCTGGCCTTTGCAGAGAAGCGCTCCTCGAGGAAGGATGAGGATGCTCTCCACCTGGTGCTGAGGCGAGGGTTGAGGACTGGGCAATCAGTACAGGTGACTCCTTATCCCAGATCTGAGCCTGGGTCTCATTTTCTGCATTGCTCAGAGCATGTCAGAGTCTGTGCCTTTTTCATCAGTGCAGGAAAAGCCTTTTGTCTGAGCTGAAAGTGAAAGTGAAGTCGCTCAGTCATGCCCGACTATTTGCGACCCCATGGATAGTAGCCTGCCCCAAGCTCCTCTGTCCATGGGATTTTCAAGGCAAGAGTACTGGAGTGGGTTGCCATTTCCTTCTCCAGGGAATCTTCCTTACCCAGGGATTGAACCCAGGTCTCTCACATTGTAGATAGACGCTTTACCATCTGAGCCACCAGGGAAGTCTGAGCTGAGGAGGGGGGAAAAAAAGCAGTAAAAGCAGTGCTTTCCCTTATTGAATACTTAACTGTTTACCAGAGGCACATTGAAATTCATAGCCACTCTGTGACATAGGAACAGTTGTCAGTCACAGTTTACAGATGAGGATACTGAGGCTCAGAGTGATTGCTATTTGCTCAGGGTCAAACAGCTATAAAAAAGCAGCAAAAGCAAGCTTCAAACGCAGTCTCTGAACAGAGGCCTCCATGATTTGTGTATTCAGTGCAACCAACATGTGGTGTGCTTTTTATTCATATTCTCTTTTATCTCATAAGTCACTGAAAGCAGTAAGCATTGTTAGTCCAGTTTTGCTGATGAGGGATCCTGGTGCTGCAACAGGTAGGTAGCTTGTTCAGGACCACAACTAGCAAAAGACACGGGAGGAAAACAACATCCATATTCTCCCTCCTCTTCCCTCTGCTTGTCTTCCTCCCTGCTTTATGTGAGGTACATATTATTATCCCCATTTTATAAGAGTGACTTGCCTTAGGCACATACTTAATAAATGGAGAACTGGGGTTGGTACCCTTGTCCCTAGGTAGCACATTTTTACTGTGTTTTTAATGGGGGAGAGAATAGTTACTGCCCTTGGGGCTGTGAACTTCAGGGTTAGTTTAGAACCCATTTTTGTTATTGTTGACTTTTATATCTCAGAGATGGCTGAAGTGAGGATCAAGTGAGACAGTGAATTTGAATAAATACACACATAATCATACATACATACATTTTTTATGAGTTATTTTAATCTGCTTAACCTGCCCTGCTTTTTCTACTCTCAGAAATCTCACCTTTAAAACATCATGTCCTTAGGGATGCTTTGCTTTGCTGTTATAGTGCAAATGCTGTTCTGCTGAAGGTGTGCCTTACAAGCAAGCCCTGGCTGCTTTTGATGCCTTACTCACATTTCCCTTTGGGGAAGTTTTTTACTTTAGGGAATTTCCATTCCCGCTCTTACACCTTATCATGTGTCTGTCTTACGGCCTCCCAGGGTTGAACCTCTGCTTATATCACTGGTGTCCTTCACCCCAACTTGGAGTTCTAGCTCTTTTGTTTCCTCCAGGACAGGTAGTACCTATGGTTATGTTGCTCTGCTTTTTGCCACAGACAGTTGGGCAGTTAAGTTGTTTTTATCAGACCATACCTGTTACATAGCCTCACTATCCAGTAGTCACATCCGGTCACAAATGTGTCTACTTTAACTCATTCTCTCTTCACTTTATTTTATTCACATTCATTCTCTCATTTACTTAATTGTAAAATCTTAAAATTGGAAGAATTATCAGCCCAGCTTCTTTCCCAATATAGAAATCTTCTGTATTCCATTGGTTGCTACTAATAGCTTATTGGTTAAGAGCATGGCTTTGGAGTCAGGCAAGACCTATCATTTATTGACTGTGACTGTGAATACTTGACTCTTCTGTTTCATTGTGAAATATAATTAATAATAGCATTTCCATAGTAGGAACTCAACATTAGTCATCTTCTATTAAGGATCTACTTACACAACTCCTCAAATGAGAAATTTAATTCTGTGGCAACTGTTAACTTATTTTTTGAAATGAAATCCTCTGTACTTGTCTGTAATTACCTGTTGTTCTTGTTATGCCTTATGGGGAAGTCCATCTGTACATTATAAAGTCCCTAGTATGGAGAACTGCTTTTTGATGTATCTGAAAGCAGTGTCCACACCCTCCAGGTCTTCTATCTTTTAGCAGCTCCTTAGGCCACAGTCTTGATTTGATTTCTGGTCCTTTGAAAACTGTGATTACAGTCCTTGGGACCTGGTGTGGAAGATCAGTGTCTTTTTGCAAAGTATGGTACTCATAACTGAATTTATGACCCCAAGGATAGATTGACCAGCTCAGCAGTGAGGTGGCTATCCCATCTGGTATCTTTTTAATGCAGTCTACAGTGAAGTAGCATTTATTTTTTGATAGCTGCTTAAATGTTAAATAGATGGTCAGCTAAAACCTTCAAGACCTTTTCGGATTTTTTTGTTCTTTTAAAAACATGTTTAATTATGGTTAATATGCACCTAATGTAATACTTTCCTTCATAATCATTTTTTATTTGGCCATACAGGGTCTTAATTGTGGCAGGTGGCATCTTTAATTGCAACATGCTAAGTACTAGTTGTGGCACATGGGATCCAGTTCCCTGACCAGGGATCAAACCCAGGACCCCTGCATTGGGAGCTAGGAGTCTTGGCCACTGGACCACCAGGGAAATCCCTCCATCATAACCATTTTAAGTATACATTGCAGTATTGTTAACTGTATTACATTGTTGTGTAAAAGGTCTCTAAAATGTATTCATTAGTGCGTAACTGTTAACTTTATACTCACTGAACAACAACTAATTTCCCCTCCCCAATCCACTAGAGATTAATACTGTACTTTGTTTCTGAGTTTGTTTACTTTAGATGTTTCATGTAAGTGGAATCATGCAATATTTTGTCTTTCTGTGATTAGCTTATTTCACAGAATAGTATATCCTCAAGGTTCATCCATGTTGTAGAATATGTCAGGATTTCTTTCTAAAGGCTGAATAATAATCTATTATATGTTAATCTATTATTTCATTTATCCAGTTTGTTTAGCCATTCATCCCTTTTATCTTATCCACTCATCAGCTGGTGGACATTTGAGTTGCTCCCACCTTTTGGTTATTGTGAATAATGCTGATATGGAACAAGGAGGTGCACGTGAGACATTTGTCTCACAGAGACATTTGTCTCTTCAGGACTGTTCTTTCAATTATTTTTTGTACAGACCTAAAAGTTGAATTGCTGAGTTATGTGGTGGTTGCTGTTGTTCAGTCACTCAGTCATGTACAACTCTTTGTGATGCCATGGACTGCTGCCTGCCAGGCTTCCCTGTCCTTCACTGTCTCTTAGAGTTTGCTCAAACTCATGTCCATTGAGTTGATGATGCCATCCATTCATCTCATCCTCTGTCACCGCCTTCTCCTCCAGCCTTCAGTCTTTCTCACCATCAGGGTCTTTTCCAGTGAGAGTGAGTTGGCTGTTCGCATCAGGTGGGCAAAGTATTGGAGCTTAAGTATCAGTCCTTCCAATGAATATTTAGGGTTGATTTCCATTAAGATTGACTGGTTTTATCTCCTTGCTACCCAAGGGACTCTCAAGTGTCTTCTCCAATACCACAGTTCAAAAGCATCAATTCCTTGGTGCTCAGCCTTCTTTATGGTCCAACTCTGATATCCATATATGACTATTGGAAAAACCATAGCTTTGACTAAATAGACAATCCTTATCCATCAGAGGGCAGACAGAATGAAAACCACAGTCACAGAAAACTAATCAAACTGATCACATGGATCACAGCCTTGTCTAACTCAATGAAACTATGAGCCATGCCATGTAGCGCCACCCAAGATGGATGGGTCATGGTGGAGAGTTCTGACAAAACGTGGTCCACTGGAGAAGTAAATGGCAAACCACTTCAGTATTCTTGCCTTGAGAACCCTATGAACAATATGAAAAGGCAAAAAGATGACACTGAAAGATGAACTCCCCAGGTCAGTAGGTGCCCAATATACTATTAGAGAAGAGTGGAGAAATAACTCCAGAAAGTATGAAGAGGCTGAGCCAAAGCAAAAGCAATGCCCAGTTGTGGATGTGACTGGTGGTGGAAATAAAGTCCGATGCTGTAAAGAACAGTATTCATAGGAACCTGGAATGTTAAGCTCATGAATCAAGGTAAATTGGAAGTGGTCAAATAGGCAATAGCAAGAATGAACATTGACATTTTAGAAATCAGCAAGCTAAAATGGACTGGAATGGGCAAATTTAACTCAGATGACCATTATATCTACTACTGTGGGCAAGAATTCCTTTGAGGAAATGGAGTAGCCCTCAGAGTCACAAAGGAGTCTGAAATGCATTACTTGGGTGCAGTCTCAAAAATGACAGAATGATCTCTGTTTGTTTCCAAGGCAAACCATTCAATATCAGAATAATACAAGTCTGTGCCCTCACCACTAATGCCAAAGAAGCTGAAGTTGAATGGTTCTATGAAGACCTACAAGACCTTCTAGAACTAACACTCAAAAAAGATGCCCTCTCCATCATAGGGGACTGGAATGCAAAAGTAGNAAACCACAGTCACAGAAAACTAATCAAACTGATCACATGGATCACAGCCTTGTCTAACTCAATGAAACTATGAGCCATGCCATGTAGCGCCACCCAAGATGGATGGGTCATGGTGGAGAGTTCTGACAAAACGTGGTCCACTGGAGAAGTAAATGGCAAACCACTTCAGTATTCTTGCCTTGAGAACCCTATGAACAATATGAAAAGGCAAAAAGATGACACTGAAAGATGAACTCCCCAGGTCAGTAGGTGCCCAATATACTATTAGAGAAGAGTGGAGAAATAACTCCAGAAAGTATGAAGAGGCTGAGCCAAAGCAAAAGCAATGCCCAGTTGTGGATGTGACTGGTGGTGGAAATAAAGTCCGATGCTGTAAAGAACAGTATTCATAGGAACCTGGAATGTTAAGCTCATGAATCAAGGTAAATTGGAAGTGGTCAAATAGGCAATAGCAAGAATGAACATTGACATTTTAGAAATCAGCAAGCTAAAATGGACTGGAATGGGCAAATTTAACTCAGATGACCATTATATCTACTACTGTGGGCAAGAATTCCTTTGAGGAAATGGAGTAGCCCTCAGAGTCACAAAGGAGTCTGAAATGCATTACTTGGGTGCAGTCTCAAAAATGACAGAATGATCTCTGTTTGTTTCCAAGGCAAACCATTCAATATCAGAATAATACAAGTCTGTGCCCTCACCACTAATGCCAAAGAAGCTGAAGTTGAATGGTTCTATGAAGACCTACAAGACCTTCTAGAACTAACACTCAAAAAAGATGCCCTCTCCATCATAGGGGACTGGAATGCAAAAGTAGAGATACAATCAAGAGATACCTGGAGTAACAGGCAAGTTTGACCTTGGAGTACAAAATGAAGCAGGGCAAAGGCTAACAGAATTTTGCCAAGAGAACGCACTGGTCATAGCAAACACCCTCTTCCAACAACATAAGAGATGACTCTACACATGGACATCACCAGATGGTCAATACTGAAATCAGATTGATTATATTCTTTGCAGCCAAAGATGGAGAAGCTCTATACAGTCAGCAAAACCAAGAATGGGACTGACTGTGGCACAGATCATGAACTCTTTATTGCCAAATTTAGACTTAGAGAAAGTAGGGAAAGTCACTAAATCATTCAGGTATGACCTAAATCAAATCCCTTGTGATTATACAGTGGAATTGACAAATAGATTCAAGGGATTAGATCTGATAAAGTGCCTGAAGAACTATGGATGGAGTTCGTGACATTGTACAGGAGGCAGTAATCAAGACCATCCCCAAGAAAAAGAAATGCAAAAAGGCAAAATGAGGAGGCCTTACAAATAGCTTAGAAAGGAGAAGCAAAAGGCAAAGGAGAAAAGGAAAGATATACCCATTTGAATGCAGAGTTCCAAACAGTAACAAGGAGAGATAAGAAAGCCTTCCTCAGTGATCAGTGCAAAGAAATAGAGGAAAACAATAGAATAGGAACGATTACAGATCTCTTCAAGAAAATTCGAGATACCAAGGGAACATTTCATGCAAAGATGGGCACAATAAAGGACAGAAATGGTATGGACCTAACAGAAGCAGAAGATGTTAAGAAGAGGTGGCAAGAATACACAGAACTATACAAAAAAGATCTTCATGACCCAGATAACCATGATGGTGTGATAACTCACCTAGAGCTAGACAACTTGAAATGTGAAGTCAATTGGGCCTTACGAAGCATCACTACAAAGCTAGTGGAGGTGATAGAATTCCAGCTGCAGTATTTCAAATCCTAAAAGATGATGCTGTGAAAATGCTGCATTCATTATGCCAGAAAACTTGGAAAACTCAGCAGTGGCCACAGGACTGGAAATGGTCAGTTTTCATTCCAATCCTAAAGAAAGGAATGTTCAAACTACCGCAAATTGCACTCATCTCACACACTAGCAAAGTGATGCTCAAAATTCTCCAAGCCAGGCATCAACAATACATGAACCATGAACTTCCAGATGTTCAAGCTGGATCTAGAAAAGGCAGATGAACCAGAGATCAAATTGCCAACATCCGTTGGATTGTCAGAAAATCAAGAGAATGCCAGATAAACATCTACTTCTGCTTTATTGATTACACCAAAGCCTTTGACTGTGTACATCACAACAAGCTGTGGAAAATTCTTCAAGAGATGGGAATACCAGACCACCTTACCTGCCTCCTGTGGGTCAAGAAGCAACAGTTAGAACTGGATATGGAAGGATTGGTTTCAGATTGGGAAAGGAGTACGTCACGGATGTATATTGTTACCCTGCTTATTTAACTTATATGCAGAGTACATCATGTGAAGTGCCAGGCTGGGTGAAGCACAAGCTGGAATCAGGATTGCCGAGAGAAATATCAGTTTCAGATATGCAGATGATACCACCCTTATGGCAGAAAGTGAGAGTAACTAAAGAGCCTCTTGATGAAAATGAGAGAGGAGAGTGAAAAAAGCTGGCTTCAAGCTCAGCAATCAAAAAAATAAGATCATGGCATCTGGTCCTCCCATCACTTAATGGCAAATAGATGGGAAACAATGGAAACAGTGACAGATTTTATTTTCTTGGAATAACTACAGATGGTGACTGAAACATTGAAATTAAGAGATGTTTGCTCCTTGCATAGAGGAGCATAGAAGAAAAGCTATGACAAACCAAGACAACCTATTAAAAAGCAGAGACATTACTTTGCCAAGAAAGTTCATCTTGTCAGTTATGGTTTTTCTAGTAGTCACTGTATGGATGTGAGAGCTGGACCATAAAGAAGGCTGAGCAGTGAAGAATTGATGCTTTTGAACTGTGGTGTTGGAGAAGACTCTTGAGAGTCTCTTGGACTGCAAGGAGCAGTCCTGAATATTCATTGGAAGGACTGATACTGAAGCTAAAACTCAATAATTTGGCCACCTGATATGAAGATCTGACACAGTGGAAAAGACCCTGATTCTGGGAAAGATGGAAGACAGGAGGAGGGGGCAACAGAGAATGAGATGGTTGGATGGCATCACTGACTCAATAGACGAGTTTGAGCAAGGTCTGTGAGTTGGTAATGGACAGGGAAGCCTGGCATGCTACAGTCCATGGGATTGCAAAGAGTTGGATACGACTGAGTGCCTGAACTGGACTGAACTGAAGAGTACTAATGCTTTTAATGAGCCTCATGTCTTCCTATGAGTCTTTCACTCCTGCTTTCTCCCTTCCCCTCATCTAGTGGGAACCCCTGAAGTCCCTGATGAAAGCCACATTACCTGGACACCGGACCATGAACCCCTGTCCTGTGTGGGAGCAGAAGAGTGGCTATGTGTACCTGTTCTTCATCTGTGTGCAAGGCCATGTCACCGAGCGTCAACAGATTATGTCAGGCAGGAATGCTGCACGCCTCTGCTTCATATGCAGCCAGGATGCTGGCTATTCATGGAGCGATGTGAGGGATCTGACTGAGGAGGTCTTTGGCTCAGAGGTGACACACTGGGCCACTTTTGCTGTGGGGCCAGGTCATGGCATCCAGCTGCAGTCAGGGAGGCTCATCATCCCTGCGTACGCCTACTACATCCCGTTCTTCTTTTGCTTTCGGCTGCCATATAAAGCTAGGCCTCATTCCCTGATGATCTATAGCGATGACCTAGGTGCCACATGGCACCATGGCAGGCTTATCAAGCCCATGGTGACGGTGGAATGTGAAGTGGCAGAGGTGATCGGGAAGGCCGGCCACCCCGTGCTTTATTGCAGTGCCCGGACACCAAACAGGTGCCGGGCAGAGGCCCTCAGCACTGACCATGGTGAATGCTTTCAGAAACCAGTCCTGAGCCATCAGCTCTGTGAGCCCCCTCATGGCTGCCAAGGCAGTGTAGTGAGTTTCCGGCCCCTGGAGATCCCAGGTGGATGCCAGGATCTTGCTTTCAAAGATGCACCTGCACAAAGTTCTCTGCTGTGCAGCTCAGTGAAGCCAGAGCCGAAAGCTGGAACCCTGTCAGAATCATGGCTCTTGTACTCACACCCAACCAATAAGAAACGGAGGGTCGACCTAGGCATCTACCTCAACCAGAGCCCCTTGGAGGCTGCCTGCTGGTCCCGCCCCTGGATCTTGCACTGCGGGCCCTGTGGGTACTCTGATTTGGCTGCTCTGGAGAATGAGGGCTTGTTTGGGTGTTTGTTTGAATGTGGAACCAAGCAGGAGTGTGAGCAGATTGCCTTCCGCCTGTTTACAGACCAAGAGATCCTGAGCCATGTGCAAGGGGACTGTTCCACCCCTGGTATGAACTCTGAGCCAAGTAAAAAGTAATTCGCTTAGGACCCAACTTTGCATAGAAGGCTATCGTAGAAGGCAATCACAGCCAGGACAGTGGAGGCCAGGATAACAGAGGTTACTGAAGTCTGCAGAGAAACAAAACACATAGTATTCTGCTCCCTACCTGTTTTCACTTCTCATTCTCCAAAGAGCAAAATGAACCTCTTGCCATAGCTACTGCATTCGAAAGAGCACTGAACAGTGAGTTGAGAGACTATGATGTCATCTTGGCTCTTCCACTGGCTTGCTTTGGGACCTTGGACATGTCACCTGTACTCTCTGGGCCTCAGGTCTCCATCTGTAAAATGAGAGGGTCGGGTCTGTGATATCTCTTCTCCCCCCATCGCTAGGAAAGGCAGTTTACCTGCATGCTCCCTGATCAGCAAGTCCTGGCTGTATGTAGGACTCTTATCTCAGAGTGAAAGTCAGCAGGCTCAGCTTTTCAAATGACTTGCCACTCATCCAAGTGTGACGTTACAATCAGGTGTCATAGCACAAAGGAAAATGTAGATGGACTGTTTTATTTTTAATAAAAGCACTTACATTCTTCTGATCATGCATGAAGCTCTACAGACTCATTGTTCTAGAGGAATCGGGCCAAGCAGCAGAATTATAGGTCACTTACCTTATCCAGCTTTGCAGCTCTGCTCAACCTTTCTTTCCTTGTCCAGAAAGCATTACCTCTGAAGGAGAAAATGAGGTGCTCAATGTCAGTGATCCTCAATAATGGTACTTAATGTTTCTGATGGCATGCCTCCTATGAGAGATGAACTTGAAGTTCATTTATTAGGATAGTTCTTGATGAGAAATGAACATGGTTTAGGACTTAAAAGCATCAGACAAAACTTCCCACTGTTGCTGCTCTCAGAGTTCACAGTTTAGGGGGCTAGAAGAGGGATAAAATTCAAGAAAATAAATGTATCTGGGGGATAGTTTATAGATGTTGGGCTCTAAGTGGGAGTGATAGTAGCTGCTGATGACATTATTTTAATTGTATCTTAATTGTGCCTGGAGTCATCTGCCCCAGAACTTGTCCAAGTGCCGGGAGCCAGCATGAGGAATCCTGCCTATGACAAGATCATGAGGAAAGGGGCCTGACAAAACGCAAAGGCGAGGTCAGGCCTCGAGGAAACCCCTCTGGGCTTTCTCGAGCATCTACTGCCAAAACCAGAGTCTGCCTGCCTTACTGCATTATGCTTTCCACTTATTCTGACATTACAGGGGGGCTATCCCCGACCACCTTTCTCTGGAAAAAGTTAACTTAGAGCTCCAGTTAACAACCTGCTGCATATAAAAGGAGTCTTTCAGCTCAAACTTCTCTGATGGCTCTCTAACTTGCTTTACCCGGACTTTTACAACTACGCATGTGATTGTTTACAGCCCCCCAACTGTGAGAGGCACGGAAAGCCTAAAACATAAAGCCTTTCAAAGAGTTAAAAGTTTTAGAGTAGTGCTGGTGTAGGATTTCATTATTGGGCCAATGCTTGTTGCTAAGTTCCCATATCTCTTATCCACTGTGCACCTGGGAGTGCCTTAGTTAACATAGTTGGAATGTAAGAAAACAAAATAGTAGCCTTGAAACTAACCACATCAGACTTTTGAGCTAATTGGTTCTTTCTTCATTGTAACTTACTGCACCTTTGCTCTGTGAGAAATGTAACTTTGTTTGATACTTTCTGAGGCTGACATAGATTAGAAATATAAAGAAAAAAACACTTCAAGGGAAAATAAGTTTTCTGGTTGAGCAGCCTTTATCAAAAGAGGGTCTTAAAATGTTTCACAGGCTTCCAAGGCCAGAAGATAATGTACACAACATCATTTGTGGGAAAGGTATAAAAGTCCTTTTTGAAAATAAAGCTATGGGGCCTCACTCACGGAAGCAGCTTGGTCTCCCCGTGTCAATCATTCTCTCTCTCCCTCTCCCTTTTTCAGGCTGATCCCTTGGAGCATAGAGGCTCCCTGCATTCACTTATCTGCCCGGATTTCTAAGACCTGAATGGGAAGATGTTCTGTGTCTTCACTCCCTCGGGAGACCAGGAGGGTACCTGTGGCCTCCATGAACAGGGCAAACTCCTTGTCTGGGGGTTTTATTGGCTTTCTGTGTAAACCAAGGAATACCAGCCTCTTTCTCTCCTCTATTTTCTTATCTACAACATTCTTTCCTTATCTCTCTCTAAATCAATCACTGACTCTGTCCCCACTTTGAATTACCCTGGATCCACCAGGGCTGGACCCCGGCATCCAAGCTGCGGTTTGTTTTCTCAGGATGTTGTCTTCACGCAGCCTTCTTTAATCTCCATTAAAGAATGGTGACGGTCGTCCCCATTCAGAAGGTCTCTGGACTCACAAACCTCTGAATCAAACGTATTTGTTTGGACCTACTGAAATTTGGACCATCTCTGCTATTAGTGAAGCAGAGATGCTTCTTTATCTAATAGATTTGGGACAAACTTTTACATTGCTTGTTCTCAGATGATAGCAGATGGTTGCTCTTATTTTAGATCATTTCCCCCATAAGCCTGTTACTGTGACAGATACTCTATCATGAGAGATACCTTTTTTGTCCTTATTTTGGGAGTATAATGCCTTAAACACACAGCAGGTAAATATATTTGGTGCTGAGTAATGACCCTGGAGAGTAAGTTGTCATCATGGAACACAGCCTAGAAAGTTGGGGGATGCAGTTGTACCAGTCAGATGACAGTCCTATAGGATGAAAGTAGAGATTAACTTCACCTACTTTAGCATATGGCTTAAGCCCAGGGCTTAGAGGGGCTTTTAAAAATGCCCTTAACCTCTCATACATTTGCTGAAGTTAATACATAATTATGATCATTCACTCACTCAATTATACATTTATCTAAATGTTTCCATAATTGAGTACCTGTGCATAATGTGAGGTGCTTTCTAATTGCCAGTCCCTGCTTGAAAATTGCTTGTGGCTCCTCATTGCCTACTAAAGGTGTTTACATTTAGCCTGGCCTGTACGACCTTCAGTTGTTGGTTGAAATAATGAACACTCCTCTCTTCTCTATATGAAGCTGCTGTCAGAGAAGACCTCGGTCACTTTGGCAAGTGGCAGGGGCTGTGATTTCAGAATGGGCAGCGTCAGTGGTACGGGGAGGAACTGGGGAGGGGAGGATTGAAAGGGCAGCCCTTCCTGACTGTAGAAACTCCTTGTTCACCAAAGCTTTCCTGAGCACCATACCCCCAAATTGATAGGAATAGAGAAGATGGCTAGGTTCTAAAACCAGAGTTAAAGGATGGAGAAAATGAGAATACGAGGTTCTTCGGGACCATCCAAGAAGGGAGTCAAGGAAGGGAGCTCAGCCACATGCCAGGGTGGACCCCAGATGCCCAGTCCTCGTGGGAAGTCTCATCCATCTTTAGAGTGCCCTCCCCTTTCTCCTTCCCCTTGGCTTCAGGTTTGCTTCTCGGCAACTAGCAGTGAAACTCTTTAATAGGTGAGGGGGGTCTGAGCACATTTCAGTAATAGCAGAAAAAGAGGGTTGGGCACAGGGATAATCCACAATGAGTATTAGAGAGCAGAACAGAGGGGTGATGGCAGCTGTGAGGGAAAAGCACAGCAGGGAGGAGTCCTGACACCTTTAGGAAGGGGGAGAAAGGGGTACCCACAGGAAGCCCAGGCTGGAGAGATGGTGTAGGTGGTGGCTAGTGTGAAGAAGAAATGACAACAGGCCAGAGCTGTTGCACAAAATGTGTGGGAGGGAAAGAGGCCTGCACAGGTTGAGCTGCAGACAAGTTCCAACCCAACCCTGTAGTTTGAAGCTTGTTTCTGTGCCAGGTGACCATCCAAAACAGCTGTAGTGTCAGTTACTCAAGGTCATGATACCTGTCTCCTAACTGAACCCATTTCAGCCACAGTTGGGTTGGGAGAATGGGAAAGATAGAGCAGGTGAAGGCAGCTGTGAAGAAAAAAGCAGACTAGGTGCCATGAGGAGGACTGGCTAGGCTGTGGTCTTTGGCCTGAGAGGCCCTCCCCCATCCTTGGCCCCTTGGGATTGACCCATCGAGCACAGATGACCCACCCCGGGACTGCAGGAAGGCGCAGACGGCCTCTCTGTCTGCTGGTGTACACTCAGACCAGCGTCCTATTTGCTCAGCCTGCCAGTCCTGCTCATGCTCCCTGCCTCCTGGTTTATTCACTGTAGGCTCCTAACCTTTACCTTCTGTGTGTGTGTGTTAGTCGCTCAGTCATGTTTGATTCTTTGTGACCCCATTGGCTATAACCTACAAGGCTCCTCTGTCCATGGAATGCTCCAGGCAGGAATACTGAAGTGGTTTTCCATCCCCTTCTCTGGGGGATCTTTCTGACCCAGGGATCTAACCCAGGTATCCTCCCTTGCAAGCAGATTCCCTAACCTTTACTTTGGGCCCTTGTTATTTGGACCTGTTTGTCCTGGTCTCCAGTCTCCCCTCATATATCCACAGGATATCATGCAGCCACATCCACAGATAAGCAACCTTGCACCCTCCCTGTTGGGCAGCCTGAGGGATGCATGGAGGTTGGCCCACAGCGGCACAGCCTCCTGCCCAAGGCAGTAGGATCCATTCTTTCCACTTTGGCCAACAGGCTGTTCAGTCTTCTCTAAGAAACTGTGAGTTTTCCCTACTCTATCATCCAGCAGCTATCATGCCATCCTTCCTGTGCTGCCAGAGCCCATGGCATGTGCCTCTCTTTGGTCCTTAGCACAGGCTGCCCATAGGCCTCTGCCAGGCTGTGAATGCCTTGAGAACCAAGTTTGTCTGCTTCCTTTCTGCATCCTTTTTACCTTGAGTCATGACTTATTTTTGTGGTATTGCTAGCATATTCTGAATTCCCTGATGGTAAGGACTGTGTCTGATTCCTCACTTTGTCCTCTGCACCCAGCACAGAGCCTGGCACAGAATAGGCAGCAGTAAAGTTGTGCTGAATGAACAAAGGAGTCAAAGACTCTTGGCCTTCTGGAGCTAATTGAGAGACCAGGGCACGTTTTCCCACGGGAGGAGCATGTTGTGTTCCTCTGTGGCTGATGTGCTCAGCCTGCTGAACACGTTCCCTAAGTGAATCTCTGCAGGGACTGCACCCGGGCCCGTCAGCCCTTCCTTGGAGTGAGTGGCTCTTTGGCTTGAACATGTTCCTACCTGGATGCCACAGCATCCCAGCCCAAGTCTAAAGCCAAGCCTTGACTTGGGGTTCTTATTTCACCAGCATTTCCCTTTTGTCCCTGATTGGATTTTCTTTAACTCTCACTCCTCCAGGGAGACTCTGGGGCTCAGTGTTTTCCAGTGTGCCTTGCTCTGTGTTACCACATGCCAGGAATGCTCTCTGTACTGTAAGAACTGCCATGACTCTTTGAAACAAGGAAGATGAATAAAGAGCTTAATTCTGAGGGCTACTGTTTTTGACTTTTGTTGTATTAAGGTGATTATCATCCTAATACATCTATCTAGTTTGTAGCTAACTTCTCTCAAAAACTGGATTTTGAGGCACTTTCTTGTGTTCTGTAAGAACTTTTACTTTCAGAAATTCTTACTAATAATAATCCTTTGCACTTTTACACGTTGTCCTTTGAACAGTTACCTACTGAGGAAAGCAGGGCAGAGATTAATATAACTGTTTGGTTGTGTATTACATGCCAGCTATTAAGTGTAGGAACTGGGGTGTACAAAATCAGCCCTGTCTGATACCAGCCCCATGCTGTAATTACACATCTTTTTCTATTTTGAAAGTAACCTTGAGGTTATTCTCAAATTGCTGCTGGAGAGGCCACAAATATTTAGTGAAGTGGGGCGACAGCTTTAACTTATGATTTTTACTTGACTGTTTGTTTCATTGAAATGGTCATTGCATTGGCTAAATTTCACCAGATATTTCTATGTGTCAATCTGCTTTCTCAAATTGATGGTTGGAAAACTTTAAAATGGGCCTTTCATCATATAGTCATATAAACATGAAAGAATAAATGAAGTTCAGAGAACTTCTAATTTACTCCTTTAAATTGAATTACAAAAATTGTTTATATAATCATTTGAAAAATCTGGTGATCTATCTTTGTGTTTTCTGTTAGATTGCTTAATGTTTGAAGGACCTGAGCTTGAGAGGAACATGCACTACTGTATAAACTTTAGTGCTCAATTTATTAAACTCTTATTCAGTAAAACATTGAAAACCTCTTGAATATTTAAACAATGGCAAATTTGATTACACTGGCTTAAACATAAATGCCAGTTACAAATTTAGTATAGCTGATCCTTTTTGGATATTTCAAATAGTAGATAAAGCATAAATCCAAACAGTATAAAACATATCCTTATACCAAAACAGCACAAAAGAGCTGATGCCATGGTTTTAATTTTGTTCCATATTGTTATTATGCCTTTTGGGAATGCTAACTTTCAAACCTCTCTAGAGTTTTAGTAACTATAAGATTTTTTCCCCCTGCTTAGGGATTTAGTAATAAATAGCAGATCCGAAGGAAAACAAATACCATTTCAGATAAGCTCTTTCTACTGGGAACATTGAACTGGGAGGTTGGAGGCTTGAAAATAGACAGACACTTACCCCTTCTTGGCCAGTGGATAGTGTGGCAGAAGACTAAAAGAATCGGAGCCAGGCAGCAATAGTCCTGATGATATCCACTAGGGTCCTTCCTGTTACAGGAACCTATAACCCCCAAAAGTTGTTTGATTTTTATTTTATTTTTTAAGCTGGTTAGGGTTAGATGTATACAGCTTGCAACCAAAAGACTGTCTACCCATACTCACAGAGAATTTCATTAATCGGTACCACAATCTGTTAGTCACTCCCTGGAGCAGAATGACAAGCCATGAGAAATTAACTTTCAATATGGTCTGCCAAAGTTCGATCAACAGTATTACTGAAAGGGTACCTTACTCAGACTTTGGAATAAGTGAAGAAAAGACTGGACTAGGAGGAGTCTGGAGTTCAGGGTCTTTGAGTCGACACTGACTTGATGGGTGTTTTGGTGTCACACACAGGCCCTCTCTGGGACACTTTTATTCAGCTACAGCAGGAGCATACTCCTAGCTCTGCCACTCACTTAAGAGTTGTGTGGATCTGATGAGGAAGTGAATCCTCAAAATGATTTGGGAAATGGTGCAATTTCCTATAAATAAGAGATAATCTTTTCTCCATTGTTCTTCATTGGCAACACTGGACAGTAGAATGCTGAAAATGAGGATGATGGATGGAAGGAAGGGGAGGGGAGGCCCACTGAGGAGGGTACTCTAAGGCTGGATGGCCAACTTGCCTCATCACCATCACATCCTTAGCAAACCGCAGGCCTCGTAATTTTGCCCAGCCTTCTGACTTTGCCCTAGACTTTTGCTCCCTTACTTAGGAATGTCCCAGTCTGTATAGAGAAGAGGGAAATCTCAGCCTCAAGTAGGAAAGGACTTGGTCTGAGTCATTGCTGGTCTCTGTGCCCACCATAGGATTAGGCATACCACAGCAGAGGAAAGATGTGAGGGGAGTAACACAAAGTACCTACTATGTGCTTTTAGTTACATATACGTTTTCATTTAATTCAACAATTACATGATACAGTCCAGTGTCTCACACCTGTAAGTGATGAAGTCAGACCTGATTCTAAACCTATATTGCTGTCATGTGAAGAATAAGAGGCAGAACAGTGGGTGATGCTAACCTTGTAGGTTAATGTGAGGCAGAGATGGTGCCTCTTAAGTCCCTGGAACATGGTGAGCATTAAGCAGCTAGTGAGAGCCTGGTGGTGATGATCCCTGTAGTAACAAGATGTCTAGAGTAGCCTCTCAAACCAAAGGTCTTCTATTTCAACCAGGAGAAGTACATTTGTTTCTCTCCTTGGGAGCCTGGGTCTAACTGGAAATTACTTCCCAGTACATTCAACTTTCAGAGCAGCTGCCTTCCAATACCCAGAGTCATCCTAAACATAGATTTTGTTGTCATCAACTAGGAATAGAATCAGAAATGAAAGCAAATGTTCCCTTGATGACTAAACATAGAACTTGATAGCAGGTGAAGCTGACTTAGTGCCAAGTGAGGTCAGGGCCTATGGGCAGGTCTCTGATTGAGCCACGAGTTGGAGATAGCAATACTGCCTTTGCCTTTCCCGGCTGTAGGCCAGCCCCTGGGGCTGTACAGTGCCAGGTGTGAGCTCATTGCACAATGTGGTTGGACCTCCATACATGGTCTCTCATCCTCACAACAACCAGGGAGGCAAGACATTGTCTCCTACCCACAGGCAGGGAAACTGAGCCTTGTAAACATTGAATAACCTCGGCAGTTAGCTTAAGTATAATTTCTTCACCCGAGTAGCACTGTGTTAGCACTTAGCTCTTCATCTATTACTTTTCTATCTCATACTCGCACTCTCACCAGCTCCATGGGTGTGGGGAACTGAGACTGTCAGTGTCACTGCACAATTGCACTCATCTCACGCACTAGAAAAGTAATGCTCAAAATTCTCCAAGCCAGGCTTCAACAGTACATAAACCATGAACTTCCACATGTTCAAGCTGGATTTAGAAAAGGCAGAGGAACCAGAGATCAAAGTGCCAACATCTGTTGGTTCATAGAAAAAGCAAGAGAGTGCCAGAAAAACATCTGCTTTATTGACTACACCAGAGCCTTTGACTGTGTGGATCACAACAAACTGTGGAAAGTTCTTCAAGAGATGGGAATACCAGGCCACCTGACCTGCCTCCTGAGAAATCTGTATGCAGGTCAAGAAGAAACAATTAGAACTGGACATGGAATAACAGACTGGTTCCAAATTGGGAAAGGAGTACATCAAGGCTGTATATTGTCACCCTGCTTATTTAACTTATATGTAGAGTACATCATGTGAAATGCCAGTCTGGGTGAAGCACAAGCTGGAATCAAGATTGCCAGGAGATGTATCAATAACCTCAGATACGCAGATGACACCACCCTTATGGCAGAAAGCAAAGAACTGAAGAGCCTCTTGATGAAAGTGAAAGAGAAGAGTGAAAAAGTTGCCTTAAAGCTCAACATTCAGAAAACTAAGATCATGGCATCCAGTTCTATCACTTCATGGGAAATAAATGGGGAAACAGTGGGAACAGTGACAGACTAATTTGGGGGGCTCCAAAATCACTGCACATGTGACTGTAGCCATGAAATTAAAAGACGCTTGCTCCTTAGAAGAAAAGCTATGTTCAACCTAAACAGTNAGTTCTATCACTTCATGGGAAATAAATGGGGAAACAGTGGGAACAGTGACAGACTAATTTGGGGGGCTCCAAAATCACTGCACATGTGACTGTAGCCATGAAATTAAAAGACGCTTGCTCCTTAGAAGAAAAGCTATGTTCAACCTAAACAGTATATTAAAAAGCAGAGACATTACTTTGCCAACAAAGGTCCATCTAGTCAAAACTATGGTTTTTCCAGTAGTCTGAAAAAATATCAGGCTTGATATTTTTAAAGTATCAGCCTGATATCTTTTCATGGCATGTATGGATGTGAGATTTGGACTATAAAGAAAGTTGAGTGTCAAAGAATTGATGTTTTTTAACTGTGGTGTGGAGAAGACTCTTGAGATTCCCTTGGATTGCAAGGAGATCCAACCAGTCAATCCTAAAGGAAATCAGTCCTGAATATTCATTGGAAGGATTGATGCTGAAGCTGAAACTCCAATACTTTGGCCACTTGATGCAAAGATCTGATTCATTGGAAAAGACCCTGATGCTAGGAAAGACTGAAGGCAGGAGGAGAAGGGGAGGACAGAGGATGAGATGGTTGGATGGCAACACCGACTCAGTGGACATGAGTTTGAGCAAGCTCCAGGTGTTGGTGATAGGGAAGCTTGGTGTGCTGCAGTCCATGGAGTCGCAAAGAGTCAGACACGATTGAGTGACTGCACTGGACTGAACTGAACTGAGTGCTATTGTTCATGTAGTACCCTTCAGTCAGACAGCAATCCGACCCTGTAACAGTCTGAACTGTCATGTTCTGCCCTTGCTGGTCCCACTGTTTGTGGCCATAAGGCAAAGGTCCTCCTTAGTGTTTCCCATTACCACTCTCTAATTCCCTCTCCTCAGGGGCCTCAGATCCAGATTTCTTTGGGGTCAAGACATCGGGAAATGGTCAGGAAGAAGCAGCACCCATCTGCTATTCTATGTGCCTGGCTTAAAAGCTCACATTCATATTACTGAAGCTGAATGGTGGTTCTAGGCCATTGACTTCATGTAAAGGCCAAGTCCTATGGACAGATATGAGCTTTGAGTGGAAGGTACCATGCTCATTTGTTCCTTATATGATTCTATCCCCAGCATAGTAGGTACTCAATAAATACTCATTGAATGAACGAATTAATGATGATTCCAGTTTCAATTACTTAGAGAAATAGAGATTCTCCAAAATTGGGAACTCAAAGAGGGAGCTTAGGCAGGATAAGACACTCATGCCTTTCCTGACCTCATGCCTTTGGTTGAGATTTCATGGCATCCAAGTGATCCAGAGGATGATCCCTGGTAGCTCAAATTAAAGTGATCCCTGGATTCAGGGAGGTGCCATTAAGTGGCTCTCAGGCTAGAGCTGAGGAACACCTTCTTTGCCATTCCAGCAAGCCAGGTTCATGCCATGCTTTGTGCTGTTACTTCCCTAAAGCCTGATCTAACATTGCATCCTCACTTTCACTGGGCTGTTGACACTGAAGTATTGTTGGTTTAAGACATTTGACCTGAAGCCTTGAAAGTGGAAAGCCAGGCTCCCAAAGGCCAGCAGAGTGGTGGCAGCAGGAATCAGTGAGAAGACTTAAAAGGGAAGCAGGGAAGGTGAATCTTGGGCTTCAATTGCTTTCCATCCCTTATATGAAGATTCTCTTATGCAGAAGAATAATGACTTTCTTACAACTCTGTGGAGAAATTAACTGACAACACAGCATCAGTCAGGCTCTCTTGCCCCACTCTCTCATGGCTTCTTACCTTATGTTCTGTAAACAGTGATATTGCTGACCTTGGTAGCACTGGGCCTGCACACCCACTTGGCCATGGACCACTCTTGTCTGTCTTAGTATATCAGTAGTTTTTGAAGACTCCCTGCAGCTGCTGCTGCTGCCTGGAGAGAATAAAGATATCTTCACCCAGCAAGTAAGGGAGCCTGAGGCTCCAATGGAAAGAGGAAGCCAGTGGCCACCACAAAGCATGTGGTACCTGGTGGCCATGGTCCTCTTGGCATGGGCCTTGATGGAAGACTAGGAGGCGGTGAATGGGTCCTTGGATAATATTGAAAAGCCAAGCCCTCCCTTGCCAGATAAAACAGCATATGTGCACTGGTGCTAACATAGTGAGGTGGATTTTATTGACTGCTTTGAAGGCGAACATGGAGAATGCTCTTCCTGATGCTGTGTGAGTGCACAAAGAGTATTGAAAAAGCCTTACAAGTGGCGAGCTCTCGCTTGCAGGATAAAGCAGCATGCATGGCCACTGACACCTTGGGGTGGATTTTGTTGACTGCCTTGAAGGTGAACATGGAGAATGCTTTCTGTCATGCTGTGCGAGTGCACAAAGAGTGTTGTAAAGGCGTTGCAAGTGGCAAACTTTTGCTTGCTGGATAAAGCGGTGCGCACTACTGCTGACACTATGGGGTGGATTTTATTGGCTGTGTTTGGCTCTCTGTGATGCTGCGCAAGTGTGCAAACTGCAGAGATGTGCAGAGGAACTAGAGCAACAGGTACTGATGCTAGAACAAGAGCTGCATGACCTTGGGGACTATGATGTCTCAGACTATGAGATTACAGAATGTCAGGCAACTCATACAGGGTGTACCTCATCTAACACAGTCTGATGAAATGGATCAATGCTGCCATCTACACGGTGTGGATGAAAGCGGGAGAGTTCCTGGATATTGTGAGTAAATAGCATACTTACGCCTAGTTAACCCAAGTGGTGAGAGAATGGGGCATGAGACAGGCGATGTTTAACCTAAATGCCCAGAGCCCAGATGATGAGCATTTTACCGACTGTATGTGAGACGCTGGTTTAACCAATGCTTTGCCCACCTCTTTTGGATCCCTGCCTGCTATACTTACACCCTATGTGGGGCACCCCATCTGGCTAGTTTGAGAAACACAAAGGGGCAGTGGCAGGCTAAAGGGGTTAAGACTGTGAAAACCCCGAATGGCAGCTGAGCTGGCAAAGACCCCACATGGGTGACACAGGTACAGATGTGGGCTGATTCTCTAGCAGCAGGACTTGACAGAAATAAAATTGATAAGCAACCTAATGGTGTATTCCTAGAGCTATGGAAGCAATTGAGACTGGAGCAGCAGTTTACTAAATGTGGAAAGCGTCCACAGCATGAGGTACGGGGAGTTCAGATAGAAGACTTTATGCCAACTGGAGATGTCTCTGCTGATGCCGGTTCTGTTCTGAATAGGGCTTAGGCCAATGTACCCACCCAGAGAGCCCAAGTGGGGACCAAAGACCCCCTGTGGAACTTGCAGTTCACTGGTCACTGACCAGTGTTCAAAGAATAGTGGTTGACATTGGTGCTGAATGCAGCCTGGTACATGGCAAACCAGAACAGTTTAATGGCCACAGTGCATATATGGAGGGCTATGGTGGCCAAAACATTGAAGTAAAGGCTGTGTCCTTGCCATTGGAAATTGGGTGACTTCCTGTGTAAGTGTACACTGTGTACATGTCCCCAGTTCTGGAATATATTTTGGGGATAGATGTCTTGAAAGGTCTTGTGTTGCAGATATCTGTGGAAGAATTCCATCTCCAAGTGCATGTTGTGAAGGCAGTCATGAGGGGATATGCAAAGCATCCCCCATAGGTGTTGCTGAAACCCTGGAGGGCAGTGGCTGTCAGACAATATTGTCTATCAGGTGACCACAAAGAAATAGGTGCCACCATTGCTGAGCTGGCAAAAGTGGACATTGTACATCCTGCACAGAGCCCATTCAACTCCCTGTGTGGCTTGTAGGGAAGCCTGATGGCTCTCGGTGGATGACTGTGGACTACAGGGAACTGAATAAAGTGGTATTGCCTATGCATACCACTGTGCCATCGATCCATGACTTAATGGACCAGTTAACTACAGCGCTGGGCACTTATCACTATGTGGTGGGCTTAGCTAATGTTTTTTTTTCTCCAATAGCTATAGCTGCTGAGAGTCAAGACCAGTTTGCATTCACTTGGGAAGGGTGTCAGTGGATGTTCCAGGTTCTTCCCCAAGGATATCTGCATAGCCTAACAATCTGTCATGGGCTGGTTGCAAGAGATTTAGAAGCATGGAATTGCCCTGCCTCAGGGAAACTCTTTCATTATATTGATGATGTGCTACTAATCTCTGATTCTTTTGCAGATGTAAAAAGCTGTGTCCTGTGATTGTAGACAGTGTACTGTAAAGGTTGTATCCTCAGATTTTAAAAAATGTAACCTAATGAGGTGATGGCTTGGCTACACTGATGCCTACATCATGCAGGGACAAAAACCATGTGAGCAATTGCCAAAGGGTGGGATCTTCCTATTTCTTGGAGAGAAATAGCAAGTGCCTGCCACGATTGTCCCACATGTGCCCGGGAAGCTCTTCACCCCCACAGGCTGGCAGCCACCATTGGACAGGTGGTGAGGGAGAAAGTTCCTTTGACTCAATGGCAAGTGGACTTTGTGGGGCCTCTGCCATTATCAGAGAATGCCAGCTTCACTTCAACAGCTGTAGATACAGCTACATGTTTTCTGTTTGTCTGGCCATGAAAGGCTGCTGTACAAGTACCAACACTGTACACTTAAGGTGCTTGACTACCTGACAGCCAGTGTGGTCATCCTCTGATTATAGAGAGTGGCCAGGGTACCCATTTCACCAGAAAGGAAGTCTGGGACTGGATACAGAGACTGAGAATTCAATGAGTATTTCATGTCCCGTATCACCCACAGGCAAAGGTCCGTCTAGTCAAAGCTATGGTTTTCCCAGTAGTCCTGTATGGATGTGAGAGCTGGACTATAAAGAAAGCTGAGGACTGAAGAATTGATGTTTTTGAGCTGTTGTATTGGAGAAGACTCTTGAGAGTTCCTTGAACTGAAAGGAGATCAAACCAGTCAATCCTAAAGGATATCAGTCCTGAATATTCATTGTAAGGACTGATGCTGAAGCTAAAGCTGCAATACTTTGGCCACTTGATATGAAGAACTGACTCACTGGAAAAGAACTGATGTTGGGGAAGATTGAAAGCAGGAAGAGAAGGGGATGACAGAGGATGAAATGGTTGAATAGCATCACCAACTTGATGGACATGAGTTTGAGCAAGCTCTGGGAGTTGGTGATGAACAGGGAAACCTGGTGTGCTACAGTCGATGGGGTTGCAAAGAGTCAGACACGACTGAGTGACTGAACTGAACTGACTGACTGATGATCACCCAGAGGCAGCAGGTATGACTGAGTGATATAATGGCTTGTTAAAACAAGGCTTACAGCTCTCTATTGATCCCGACTCCTTGAAGGAGTGGACCTGACGCCTATGGGGGTCGTTTCTGGTTTCTCAATGAAAAATCATGCAAGGATGGAGTTGCCCCCATGGAGGCTCTTCTGCATCGTGCTGCTGCACCAATACAACTGCAGGTGACAACAACAGATATTCTCCTAAAGCCTAGCTACAGAACCCATGGTTATATCCTGTTGTCAGTCCCAGTGGAGATTGCACAAGGACAGACGGTGGACTGGACTTGGCTATGGAGGGTGAAGGCACCCCACATGCGGTGGGTAATTCTCCTAGCCCCATGGGGGCAGGGGCTGCAACATGCCTTTCAGGTTGTACCCTGAGTGACAAGCACATAATCCCCTCGTGTGCATGTAACCTGGCCAGGACCACAGGGAGCTGCTTCAGTGTTGAAAGGTGCATTTGTATACTCCCTGTGGTCTATCATGAGTTCCCTGCTCTGCTCTGTGTGGAGCCACAGGATGTGAGAAATCCATGACCTGCAATGCCTCACTGGAGACTAACTGCAGGAGTGGTGGCCAGCCTGGTCAGTGCCTGGCATTGGGTTTTGCTCTGTATTGGGTGTGTAGCCTGCGCTCTAGTGGTTTGTTGTTGTAGCCTTCACTGTTGTTGTGGAATGTGGATATAAGCGGTGGCGATGTGTGCCAGAAAAAAGCCGCAGAGGGCCGAGCCTTTGTAAACAGTGGGACAGAAGACCCTGAGGGGGTGGACTGTGGGGAAATTAACTGACAACACACGTCAGTCAGGCTCTCTTGCCCCACTCTGTCACGGCCTCATACCTTATGTTCTGTAAATAACGATATTGCTGACCTTGGTAGCACTGGGCCTGCACACCCACTTAGCCATGGACCGCTCTTGTCTGTCTTAGTATATCAGTAATTTTTGAAGATTCTCTGCAGCTGCTGCAGCTGCCCAGAGAGAATAAAGATGTCTGTAGTCCCCACAGCTCCTCGAGTCTTTTTCCAGCTTCCCCGGTCGCGCCCTACCTACGCTGGGTTCAGTGAACAGTGTGAGCGGCAAGACAAACTCTGAGAAGGCTATGATAGGGCTTGGGGTAGGGTTCCATGTTTGCTTCCCAGGCCAGTGAGTAGTCCGGTGCTTCAGGAGTTGGAGATGGAGGGCAGAAGCCTCATCAGGCCTCTCTGGGCCAGATGGGGCCTGACAAAGGGTCCGCAGCTGCATGTATACTTACAGTACCTGCTGGAGAACTCAGGCTGGTCCTGTCAGCTAGGGGCAGATGGGTTTTAGGGTCAGGAGCCCAGGTAAATGCTGTCTCTGGGCAGTCTTGCTGCTTTTGGTGTATCATACAAAAGCACCTCTATGAGAAGCAAATGGGGCCTGCAATCCAGTCCATGGACCTGTCAGGCTGCCACTGCCCAGAGGGTGCAACTGTTTCTAATTAGTACTGGTGGTCCTGGGAAATCCTGGGTTTGGGTGTCTGAGACTGGCCTGAGCATGGCTGCCTGAAAGCTCTGGGCTGGGGAATCCATGCCTGGCTCCTCCGATGGATGTTGGGGCCAAGGGCTGGCTCTCCTCCTTGCCATGCCTGAGAGAGGTTGACCTGGGCCTGGGATACGCTTGCCTTGCATCTGAATATGGGGCACTTGTTAGGTAAAGATGACCAGGACACGGAAAAGAGTGTCTAACAGGCTTTTAATGGGGAAGCACTCCCAGGCGGGGTTCCCGGACGCGAATGAGGCAGGTCGAGGAAGTCCGTGCCCGGATCGTGTTGCGGGTGGTTTTTATATGTTTGTTGCGAGGGATGGTCAGGCTAGATGGATGGGGGTTCGGATAGGTCACCAGGCCGAGGCGTCGTGGGCTGACAGGTCCTTCTACGTGGCTGGGGTGGGGCGGCTGTAGCTGGCGAAGTGTGCTGTCATTGGTCCCCGGGATCTGGGAGGCTCGTTCCATTAGGGACTTCTGCCGGTGGGAGAGAGAGGAGGGGCGGCCCATCATGGCCCCTGGGGTCCGGCCTTAGATTCTGACCCTTTTGATAGGTAGGATAAGGGGCGCCGTTATCGCTTCTGGCGACTTCCTGCTGAACTGGGGCGTCATTGGGGCTGAGGGTCGTGGCCGGATCCTGGTGACCTTTAGGGGGCCTCAGGGTCTCTGGACGGGCGCCTGGAGTATGCAGCCACCATCAACATTTGTCCAGTAGCCGTCTGGGTCAGTTCCCTGATCCTCCGGAGGATGATCTCAAAAATACAAGGTCCTATGGACAGGATAAGGAGCAAGGCTGCTAGGGGCCCAAGGAGTGGGAGAAGCCATTTTGCCCAAGACGACTTCCACCATCCTGAGAAATTGAAACCGTCTGACTTGGCCTGCCTAAGTCTGAAGCTCTCTCTCAGCTCACAGACCTTGTTTTGGACTATCCCCGAGGCATTAATGAAAAAACAACAGTCTTCCCTTCGGAACTGACAGGTTCCCCTTTTACAGCCGTTAGCAGGTCCAGGGCCCTTCGATTTTGGAGAGCCCCTGCTGCCAGGGAGGTTATCTGGGTTTGTAATGCCATTAGGGACCCCGCCACCTTGTCCAGGTCTCGGTTGAGGTCTGTGGACAGCTTATAGTAGAAGTGCGTGGCTGATCCCAATCCTCCCGTCCCCAGTCCTAAGGCCGTGAATAAACCTCCTCCGAGGAGTAGGGGAGCTGCAGCTGATGCCCTCCGGCAGTGGCAGGGTGGCTGGACCTGGCCTTCCATCCACTGTGGTGTCAGAATGGTCAGATAGGGCGTAAGGAAGACTAGGGTGCAAGGCTGAGTCCAGCTGGGCGGAAAACATTGAAATAAGGTGGTTTGATTACAGAGAAAGAATATCCCAGGTTTTCCGCATACTGGAGGGTTTGGGGATAGAGGGTCTCGTCTTGAGCTGTCACAGGCCACTGTGGTTGAGGTGTTGTTGGCCAGAACACAAGAGGCGTTGGCTGGTAGGTACAGTATCTCAGTGATTGAGGGCCCTATTGGCAAGGTTACTTCTGTGGCTTTTCGAGTGAGATTTTGGGCCTCTATCCATTTCTGGGGGATCAGTTGGGCAAGGAACGGTCAAGGTCTCAAGGGAAGACAGAGCCAACATGAGAGGTTTGGTGAGGTTTCAGTCAGGGTCTGATAGGTGTCATTGAGGCTGGTGAAAATTTGGGATAAAAAATCTAGGGGTTTGAGCACCTGATGAACTTAGTCAGGAGTTTGTTGGGCTCATGGTGTAGATCAGAGGCTTCAGTTGCCAACTTTATGAGGTCTTGTTGGACCTCATGTTGGATTTGTTTTTGCCTCTGAACTTGGGCCCCCTTCCCGTCTGTTATTTCGTAATGAGTTTGCATGGTGAAACAGAGATCTTTGTCCCTAGCTTTATAGCAGTTAGAGGCTGAGCTGGATTTGGCAGTTTCAAGGCTCTTGGCCGTCCAATACCATTTACCCCCAAGGGAGCATGGCCGGGCAGGTGAGGCATAACAGTCTCGGTGGACATAAGTGTAGGCTGAGAACCCAGTTCCCCAGCGGTCTCGTTCGGTGCAGCCCTGGGGACAGGGTGTAGGTTGTCCCGCCCGTATTATCATGGCCAGGAGGAATAGTGACAAGAGCATGTTTAGTTATGATATTAGGAGGAGAGTGATAAAAGAGAAGTCAGTTTGAGATTTTGTAAAAAGGAGGAAGGTCCCCTGTAAGTGCAGATCAGAAATTGCCTGAATGAAAGAGTCACAGTCAATAATCAGGGTAGCCAGCCAAAGGTCCTGTAGTAGGGTCAAGATAAAGTCTTCAAGGCAGGCTAGGGTGAGAGGCATATGGCCAGATCAGGCTGCCCCAAAGGAATAGCACCCCAGGAGTAGTGAACAGATAATAAGGAAAGCAAGGGCCAGTGAAAGTCGAAGTGTGAGCGGCCAGTCCTGGGGGGCCGTGACAGCCAGTCCAATGGCGAAGAGTGTGGCCAGAGTTGCAAATGGCAACAGCCACAGTGGATTAGGCCAGACAAGCATTGGACGGGGCGTGTCACTCACCGGCGGGAGACAGGGATGTCTTAGTAATGGTGATCTTGGTAGGTCCCGAGATTTTAGAGGTGTAAGTCTCTAGGGGTTTGGGAGAAGGCAGGCCGTGTAGTGGAGCCTGCTTGAGCCGTGTGATGTGGTACCACGGCTCGTGTCCCCACAGTTTGGCTGCTTTGGGGTGGTGAGGACCACCGTGAAAGGCCCAGCACTGGGCCTTTCGGAGAACCTGATCTCCTGGTGCCAAAGTGTCTTTAGGAGAACCTGATCTCCTGGTGCCAAAGCGCGGTACGGGATCACCTGGGTGTGATCTCTGACAGGTTGAGGGAGGACACTGTCAGCATGTTCCCTAAGTAGGGACCTCAGGAGGGTGAAATAGGGCAAGTAAGTCCCCAGAGCGGGGGCTGGGGGATCCGGAAGGTTAGTCAGCAGGTATGGTCTACCATACAGTAGTTGAAAAGGTGTCAAACCCGTCTTGACATGAGGAGTTGTCCGTATGTGGGTCTGGGCTGCTGGCAGGAGATCAACCCAGGAGAGATGAAGTTCTGCCATTAACCTGGTCCAATGAGCCTTGAGGATGCCGTTAGCCCGTTCTACCCTGCCTGATGACTGAGGCCTGTATGGGACATGTAAGTGCCAAGAAATGTTTAAAGCCTCGGCTATTTGCTGAGTGATTTGAGAAACAAAGGCAGGCCCCTTATCAGACTGGATGGAGTTGGGGAGCTCGAACTCGTGGAATGAGGTTTGTTAATAGAGTGTTGGCGATGGTATTGGCTGTCTCCTGGGCAGTGGGGAATGCTTCCACCCATCCAGAAAAACTGTCAACACAGACCAGCATATACCGGAAGGTCCGATGTCTAGGCATGTGAGTAAAGTCTATCTGCCAATCCTGTCCCGGCAGGTGTCCCCTCAACTGGTGAGTTTCTTGTGGTGGCCTGAGTCCTCCTTGAGGACGAACGTATAAAAAGCACCCCCAACACTGTCCGGGCGCAGACTTCCTCGACCTGCCTCATTTGGGTCCGGGAACCCCCCCCCCGGGAGCGCTTCCCCATTAAAAGCCTGTTAGACACTCTTTTCAGTGTCCTGGTCATCTTTACCTAACAGCACTCACCTCCTATTCTGTCTCCTGGGGCTGACACTTGCTCTGAGTCTGGTTAGGACAAGATCCAGGTATATCAAACCTTTACTGAGTGGCCTGCCCAAATGAGGTACATTAGCGCAGCTTAGTTTGATGCTCTCCATGGCCTTGCAAGGCTGGCATCATTATGCCACATTTAAGATGAGAACAAGTGAGATTCAAAGGGTGGCAGTGACTTGCCCAAGGTCATCCAGTTAAAGTCAAGCCTGGATCTACTCCTGGGACCCCCAGACCAGAATTTTGACTGTTGCTCCATGGCATTGCCAACACTGACCAGCAGGTGGCAATCTCCCCCAACTCCCCGCTGAGCACAGACAACCTGGAATCTTAAACAGCACTGCCTGGTGGTGGTGACCCAACAGCAGCCTCGGCCAGTCTTTCAAAGCTGTCCTGAGGCATCACTCATTAACTCTGTTTCCCCAAGGAAAAACAGATGCCCTGAGAAGGGTGGTGGCTTTCCAGAGGAGGGAGTTTTGGGTGTACATGAGCAAAAGTTCTGCTTCACTCCTGTTTGAGACTGGTGGGCCTACTCAACTTCATCAGTTGAGAGATGATGGGCGTGGTTTTCTTGGAACAGGTTCTTTCCCCTCTGCCCCCTCTGTTGTTAAGACTTCATTCATAGATGATGGTTCGGCTTTCCTTTGACTCTGTCAGAGGCCCCACGCACGACCTCTTCTATGAATGGTGTCACCCTTATGTGATCTGAGGTCATCTGAACAGTCCATGGATCCCTCCTCCCCTGTTGTAACCTGTGTGCTCTTTGTTTGGAGCCTGGGAATTGCTGTGGTCTCCTTCAATGCCTGTCTGTGGCCAAGAAGAACTGGGAGGGAGTCCTCTGAGACCTTCCTGGAATTCGGCTCTGTGTTCCTTTCATCACTGCCGGCTAGGATGGATGCCCTCAGTCTTCTAATCTTGGCCCCACTGACTGTGGATAGGAGAGGGGAAGGAAGACTGCGTGTTTATGGGGATGATGGTTAGAAGGCAATGGGGAGGAGGAGGGGCAGCCACCAATGAGAAATGAAAGCTGACAGAAAAGATGGTGGGGGGAGCAGCTGTCTGCGTCAGAAAGGCAAATGACCTGAGTTCCAATGTCCTATGCACAGTAATGGCCATGAAAATAGCTGCAGATTTGCCTGCATTTGTGTGACCAAGATTTATTGTGCCAGCAACTCCGGTAATTGGATGATGAAACCACTGCAGCTGGGACTGTTGGCTGGAGATTAATTATTAGGGAGGAGGGGGAGTGGCCTGGATGATGCCTGGCTGTGGAGCCTGTAGCCCACTGAAAGAGCAGGCGGGGGGAACCTCAGAAATCCAGTGGCCCCCTCCCCACTCAACTGAGACCCAGAGCCACAGCCATTCCAGAGCAGAGCAGGGCGAGAGCTCTTTTCTGAGTGAAGCTGATTCTGGGGAAAACAGGCAGCTATGCAGGAGGTGCCTGGACCTGGACTCAGGAGGCCAGAGAGCAAATCCCAGCTTGGTCTCTTACTGATTATGTAGCCTTGGGAAGGACTTTGTATCTCTGAGCCTCAGTTTCTCCAGCTGTGAAAGGTGGACAATGATGTTGACTTTGCTAGGAAATTGTGAAGCTCTAAGGAGATTTCTGGGCCTTATATAGACNCGGCAGTGGCAGGGTGGCTGGACCTGGCCTTCCATCCACTGTGGTGTCAGAATGGTCAGATAGGGCGTAAGGAAGACTGGGGTGCAAGGCTGAGTCCAGTTGGGCGGAAAACATTGAAATAAGGTGGTTTGATTACAGAGAAAGAATATCCCAGGTTTTCCGCATACTGGAGGGTTTGGGGATAGAGGGTCTCGTCTTGAGCTGTCACAGGCCACTGTGGTTGAGGTGTTGTTGGCCAGAACACAAGAGGCGTTGGCTGGTAGGTACAGTATCTCAGTGATTGAGGGCCCTATTGGCAAGGTTACTTCTGTGGCTTTTCGAGTGAGATTTTGGGCCTCTATCCATTTCTGGGGGATCAGTTGGGCAAGGAACGGTCAAGGTCTCAAGGGAAGACAGAGCCAACATGAGAGGTTTGGTGAGGTTTCAGTCAGGGTCTGATAGGTGTCATTGAGGCTGGTGAAAATTTGGGATAAAAAATCTAGGGGTTTGAGCACCTGATGAACTTAGTCAGGAGTTTGTTGGGCTCATGGTGTAGATCAGAGGCTTCAGTTGCCAACTTTATGAGGTCTTGTTGGACCTCATGTTGGATTTGTTTTTGCCTCTGAACTTGGGCCCCCTTCCCGTCTGTTATTTCGTAATGAGTTTGCATGGTGAAACAGAGATCTTTGTCCCTAGCTTTATAGCAGTTAGAGGCTGAGCTGGATTTGGCAGTTTCAAGGCTCTTGGCCGTCCAATACCATTTACCCCCAAGGGAGCATGGCCGGGCAGGTGAGGCATAACAGTCTCGGTGGACATAAGTGTAGGCTGAGAACCCAGTTCCCCAGCGGTCTCGTTCGGTGCAGCCCTGGGGACAGGGTGTAGGTTGTCCCGCCCGTATTATCATGGCCAGGAGGAATAGTGACAAGAGCATGTTTAGTTATGATATTAGGAGGAGAGTGATAAAAGAGAAGTCAGTTTGAGATTTTGTAAAAAGGAGGAAGGTCCCCTGTAAGTGCAGATCAGAAATTGCCTGAATGAAAGAGTCACAGTCAATAATCAGGGTAGCCAGCCAAAGGTCCTGTAGTAGGGTCAAGATAAAGTCTTCAAGGCAGGCTAGGGTGAGAGGCATATGGCCAGATCAGGCTGCCCCAAAGGAATAGCACCCCAGGAGTAGTGAACAGATAATAAGGAAAGCAAGGGCCAGTGAAAGTCGAAGTGTGAGCGGCCAGTCCTGGGGGGCCGTGACAGCCAGTCCAATGGCGAAGAGTGTGGCCAGAGTTGCAAATGGCAACAGCCACAGTGGATTAGGCCAGACAAGCATTGGACGGGGCGTGTCACTCACCGGCGGGAGACAGGGATGTCTTAGTAATGGTGATCTTGGTAGGTCCCGAGATTTTAGAGGTGTAAGTCTCTAGGGGTTTGGGAGAAGGCAGGCCGTGTAGTGGAGCCTGCTTGAGCCGTGTGATGTGGTACCACGGCTCGTGTCCCCACAGTTTGGCTGCTTTGGGGTGGTGAGGACCACCGTGAAAGGCCCAGCACTGGGCCTTTCGGAGAACCTGATCTCCTGGTGCCAAAGTGTCTTTAGGAGAACCTGATCTCCTGGTGCCAAAGCGCGGTACGGGATCACCTGGGTGTGATCTCTGACAGGTTGAGGGAGGACACTGTCAGCATGTTCCCTAAGTAGGGACCTCAGGAGGGTGAAATAGGGCAAGTAAGTCCCCAGAGCGGGGGCTGGGGGATCCGGAAGGTTAGTCAGCAGGTATGGTCTACCATACAGTAGTTGAAAAGGTGTCAAACCCGTCTTGACATGAGGAGTTGTCCGTATGTGGGTCTGGGCTGCTGGCAGGAGATCAACCCAGGAGAGATGAAGTTCTGCCATTAACCTGGTCCAATGAGCCTTGAGGATGCCGTTAGCCCGTTCTACCCTGCCTGATGACTGAGGCCTGTATGGGACATGTAAGTGCCAAGAAATGTTTAAAGCCTCGGCTATTTGCTGAGTGATTTGAGAAACAAAGGCAGGCCCCTTATCAGACTGGATGGAGTTGGGGAGCTCGAACTCGTGGAATGAGGTTTGTTAATAGAGTGTTGGCGATGGTATTGGCTGTCTCCTGGGCAGTGGGGAATGCTTCCACCCATCCAGAAAAACTGTCAACACAGACCAGCATATACCGGAAGGTCCGATGTCTAGGCATGTGAGTAAAGTCTATCTGCCAATCCTGTCCCGGCAGGTGTCCCCTCAACTGGTGAGTTTCTTGTGGTGGCCTGAGTCCTCCTTGAGGACGAACGTATAAAAAGCACCCCCAACACTGTCCGGGCGCAGACTTCCTCGACCTGCCTCATTTGGGTCCGGGAACCCCCCCCCCTGGGAGCGCTTCCCCATTAAAAGCCTGTTAGACACTCTTTTCAGTGTCCTGGTCATCTTTACCTAACAGCACTCACCTCCTATTCTGTCTCCTGGGGCTGACACTTGCTCTGAGTCTGGTTAGGACAAGATCCAGGTATATCAAACCTTTACTGAGTGGCCTGCCCAAATGAGGTACATTAGCGCAGCTTAGTTTGATGCTCTCCATGGCCTTGCAAGGCTGGCATCATTATGCCACATTTAAGATGAGAACAAGTGAGATTCAAAGGGTGGCAGTGACTTGCCCAAGGTCATCCAGTTAAAGTCAAGCCTGGATCTACTCCTGGGACGCCCAGACCAGAATTTTGACTGTTGCTCCATGGCATTGCCAACACTGACCAGCAGGTGGCAATCTCCCCCAACTCCCCGCTGAGCACAGACAACCTGGAATCTTAAACAGCACTGCCTGGTGGTGGTGACCCAACAGCAGCCTCGGCCAGTCTTTCAAAGCTGTCCTGAGGCATCACTCATTAACTCTGTTTCCCCAAGGAAAAACAGATGCCCTGAGAAGGGTGGTGGCTTTCCAGAGGAGGGAGTTTTGGGTGTACATGAGCAAAAGTTCTGCTTCACTCCTGTTTGAGACTGGTGGGCCTACTCAACTTCATCAGTTGAGAGATGATGGGCGTGGTTTTCTTGGAACAGGTTCTTTCCCCTCTGCCCCCTCTGTTGTTAAGACTTCATTCATAGATGATGGTTCGGCTTTCCTTTGACTCTGTCAGAGGCCCCACGCACGACCTCTTCTATGAATGGTGTCACCCTTATGTGATCTGAGGTCATCTGAACAGTCCATGGATCCCTCCTCCCCTGTTGTAACCTGTGTGCTCTTTGTTTGGAGCCTGGGAATTGCTGTGGTCTCCTTCAATGCCTGTCTGTGGCCAAGAAGAACTGGGAGGGAGTCCTCTGAGACCTTCCTGGAATTCGGCTCTGTGTTCCTTTCATCACTGCCGGCTAGGATGGATGCCCTCAGTCTTCTAATCTTGGCCCCACTGACTGTGGATAGGAGAGGGGAAGGAAGACTGCGTGTTTATGGGGATGATGGTTAGAAGGCAATGGGGAGGAGGAGGGGCAGCCACCAATGAGAAATGAAAGCTGACAGAAAAGATGGTGGGGGGAGCAGCTGTCTGCGTCAGAAAGGCAAATGACCTGAGTTCCAATGTCCTATGCACAGTAATGGCCATGAAAATAGCTGCAGATTTGCCTGCATTTGTGTGACCAAGATTTATTGTGCCAGCAACTCCGGTAATTGGATGATGAAACCACTGCAGCTGGGACTGTTGGCTGGAGATTAATTATTAGGGAGGAGGGGGAGTGGCCTGGATGATGCCTGGCTGTGGAGCCTGTAGCCCACTGAAAGAGCAGGCGGGGGGAACCTCAGAAATCCAGTGGCCCCCTCCCCACTCAACTGAGACCCAGAGCCACAGCCATTCCAGAGCAGAGCAGGGCGAGAGCTCTTTTCTGAGTGAAGCTGATTCTGGGGAAAACAGGCAGCTATGCAGGAGGTGCCTGGACCTGGACTCAGGAGGCCAGAGAGCAAATCCCAGCTTGGTCTCTTACTGATTATGTAGCCTTGGGAAGGACTTTGTATCTCTGAGCCTCAGTTTCTCCAGCTGTGAAAGGTGGACAATGATGTTGACTTTGCTAGGAAATTGTGAAGCTCTAAGGAGATTTCTGGGCCTTATATAGACTTGGCACCCACTCTGGAGGAACTTATTCTCACTCCACTGCTCAGATCTGGCCCTTATCCCCCTGCCTGTATCATGCAAGCCCCTTCATCCTCTCCCTAGAGCCCTAAAGTTGGATGCCCAGTCACTGTGAGTGCTCTCTGCATGGATGCCAAGGTCCCCAGTGGGATGGGGAGCCTCAAAAGGGACGACGGGTTGAGGGAGCCTAAGAAGAGGCCCTGAGGGGAAGACAGACTGGGGAGCCAGTCAGTTCTGAGTGCAGCCACCCCTCTCAGCCAGGAAGGCCTCTTGCTGGCATCTGACTCTGCTCAGCAGGACTCTGGACTTTAAGGAGCAACAGGGTCTGAGGATAAGAGCTAGGGATGAAGAGAATGGGTCCCGGCTTCCTGGGGGCTAAGAAAGGAAGAGGAGGAGTGGGCTCTGGAGAAGGAAGTTGCCTGGATCCTAATTCTAGCTCTGCCACCTAGCCAGCCAGTTATGGACTTTCAAAAGTCATTTCCCACCTCAACTTTAGTATTCCCCTCTGTAAAATGGGGATATATTGATACTTTATTTGGATTTCTTTAGCTACAAAGAACAGAAAAATGCTTGAACTTATTTAGAAAAAGGGGAGTTGGAGAAGAAGAAAGCCCTGGGGCCTGGAATCAGACTCAGACCTTGGGAGGGACAGAGCCACTAGGGGATCGTGCCTCTCCCCACCTCCCTTCCCTCCACTACTCCTAAGGCTAAGTCCACCCCTCTCCTCTCTGCCACAGCTTCTCCTTCCTCAGAGGTCCTGCTCTCCCATGACCTTTGTTTCCACGTGACCTCTCAAGGCTACAAGTCAACTCCATGTTCCCTCCCGCTGGGCTCCATTGCCGTCTTCACTTATCACTGAATTCTCCCTACCCTTCACAATTCATGTGCTTGACAGAGGGGATCTGATTGTCCCTGCTCATCTGTCCTGCCCAACCTTGACAATGACTACAGAACTGTTCATGGTCTGCACGTGATCTGAGGTCATGTGGCCCTCCTAGATCTGTGGGAGGGATGGGTGCCTGGGTCGACAGGCTTCCAATGGATGAGCACTGGGAGTCTGATGCACTCAGGTGTGTAAAGTATTGCATCTGGCACCTGGTGTACTGAAAGTGCTCAGAAGTTTGACTGAATGACACTCAGAAATCCTCCTGTCACTCCACAGACCCTTCTCCTGGCCCCTTCCTTTTGCTTTCACTTTCCTGGAGACCTCTAGTCTCAGACCCCCTGGCCCCTGCAGCTCTTCTTGGCCTCTCTTCCTCTCCTGGTCAGGCTGGACCTGGGATGAGGTGATTGTTTGATCTAGACCCTCTGCAGCACTCAGTACTCCTCATCCTGCACCCCAGCAAACCTTGCACATAAAGCTCCAACCCCAACTCTGTTCTCCCTCTCAGCAGACCTTCTGTCCAGGTATGCCTTGGGAAGGTGGAGGATGATCACTGTAAGTTGTTACAATTCCCTGAACACCTCCAAGTGCCTGGCCCTGTGCTTATGAATTCGTCACAACCCCTCTTAAGATGGAGCCCCATCCAGGTGAAAACACCAAGGTTTGGCTGGTATGATGAAGTACACCCAGTCTGTCTAACTCCAAATCCTTGGCCCAAGAGCAGAGCTGCTGCTGTGAGCTCTATCATCTTTCCTTCCTTCCAAGCAGAGTTGCCACAGGTCACACCCATCTCTCCCCACTTCTCTCTATCTTACAAGATGAGTTAGCTAATAGCTAATTTGTGTTGACCACTAACAGCTATCTTTCATGAAGCTCTTAATATGTGCCAGGCATTGTTCTAAGCACTTGGCAACTCAGTTGATCATAGTAACTTTGTCAGACAGGAATTGTTAGTATCCCCATTTTGGAAACAAGGAACTGACACTTCCGCCTTAGGTTAAATAACTTGAAAAAGGTCAAACCATCCTGATGATGCCTGCTTCAAAACGAGACCATCTCCCTGTAGACCTCAAGCTTAACCACTGTGCCATATAGAAGAGTGGCCAAAGAACTGTCCATCCTCTGGTTCAAGGTCCTGGAGCCCATTTTCTGCCCACTTCCTCTAAGAACTGATTCCATAAATCACTCCTCCCCTCTTTAAGCTCTCTCTCCACTGACTCCTCAGCATTCAATGTGTTTGTGACTTTCCCATCTCAAAAATATCTTCCAATCCATGTTTCTCTGTAGCTACTCCTGTTTCTTTCTTCATGACAGTGGCACAGCCCATTTTCTTGAAAGAGTTTCTCCACTTGCTGTCTGTCTGTACTTCCTCATCCCTCTTCACACTAGCTTCCACCTCTCCCACTCCATCAAACTGCCCTAAGCATGTAGAGATTTTACCCCTACCTTTCCAGAGGGGGAAAAAAAAAAAAACTATCCCCATCAACAGCCTAAAAAACCCTATCAGTCAAACATGAGATCAGCTACATAAATGGCAAAACATGTTACCATTGTAATAGTTCCCCAACAAAATTTTCATCAAAATGAGAAGAGCAAAGGCAAATGCGGAATACTTTGGTACAACCCAGCTGATGATGACCCTTGAGTCAAAATCTTTTCTATCCAGCTGGAGTTTTGCTTTTCTGTCCACATGCACTATAATATTATACCCAGTCAACATGTCACTCAAGTGTAAAGCTACAGCCCAAACGTCTTTAACGGCAACAACTAACACTTGTACTATTCTACACTTGCTACACATAGTTCTCTTCTTTACTCATTTAACATTCAGCTATGGTGGGCTATGGCTTCTTCCTTGATAACTACAATTTTATTAGAAAGTGGGATCAAAATAAAGTCTCCTTTTCTTCCTGGTGGGTTCTCATTTATCATACTTCCCTAACAGTTTCATGCATTTCTCAACCTTTCTCTCTCGTTCCTTCAATCTTTTTTCTTCTGTTCATATATTTCCTATACCTCCCTTCCTAACAATACTGCTTTCCTCATCTGACTCAGGATTTCTGGGAGAGGTTGGTTAGGATGCACTAGTGGACCAGGGTCAATAAATGCTCTCAGGGCCAAGGGTAGGATGTGCACAGGCCCCTCCTATCATTTGGTAACACTGTGCCCATGAAGACTACTTTGCAAGGTTCAAAATGTCTGCTCTCTGTGGCTCCCTAAACCCAGTTGTAGCTTTCACCTTACTAACTAGTTGGCAACATCAGGAGTCACTTACCCTTTGCCTTCCTGAAGGAATTCTGTTGCTCCTGGGCTCACCTCATATTGCACCACTTTGGTTCCCTATATGACCTCCTGCTGCTCATCCTCTAGGGGTTGGAATTCTCCAAAGTTCCAGTCTCAATCTTCCATTTGCTATCCAATTCCCTATAATGACCTAACCTACTCAAACAACTGACCATCTATTTGTGGACAATTCCAAAATCTCTGTCCCCTGGGTAGAACTTGACTCCACATCCAGATATCCAGCCGACCTCTAATCCAACCACCAAACCCCATCCCTTGTGGCAGAAAAAGAAGAACTATAAGAGCCTCTTGAAAAAGTGAAAGAGGAAAGTGAAAAAGTTAGCTTAAAGCTCAACATTCAGAAAACTAACATCATGACATCTGGTCCCATCACTTCATAGCAAAAAGATGGGTAAACAGTGGCTGACTTAATATTTTTGGGCTCCAAAATCTGCAGATGGTGACTGCAGCCATGAAATTAAAAGAGGCTTGCTCCTTGGAAGGAAAGTTATGACCAACCTAGTTAGCATATTAAAAGACATTACTTTGCCAGCAAAGGTCCATCTAGTCAAGGCTATGGTTTTTCCAGTGGTCATGTATGGATGTGAGAGTTGGACTATAAAGAAAGCTGAGCACTGAGGAATTGATGCTTTTGAACTGTGGTGTTGGAGAAGACTCTTGAAAGTCCTTTGCACTGAAAGGAGATCAAACCAGTCAGTCCTAAAGGAGATCAGTCCTGAATATTCATTGGAAGGACTGATGCTGAAGCTGAAACTCCAGTACTTTGGCCACCTGATGTGAAGAACTGACTCACTAAAAAAGACTCTGATGCTGGGAAAGATTGAAGGCAGGAGGAGAAGGCGATGACAGAGGATGAGATGGTTGAATGGCATCACTGACTCAATGGACATGAGTTTGGGTAAACTCCGGGGGTTGGTGATGGGCAGGGAGACCTGGTGTGCTGTGGTCCATGGGGTCACAAAGAGTCGGACATGACTGAGTGACTGAACTGAACTGAGCTGAAACCCCATCCACTGTGCCCAAACCAGCTCCTCCCACGCTCCCTCTATCCACCCAGTTTCCTTGGCCAGAAACCTGTACATCTTTCTCAAATCTCTCTGTCCTTAGTTTTCCACATCTAAACAATCAAAAAATCAGATGGATTCTATGCACTCTTAGCCTCTCTGGAAGCTGTGCCTTCCTTTTTAGAAAGTAGAACACAGTAGAAAGAGCATGGCCTTTAGGGGTGGGCAGACCTGGGTCAAAATCCTGTCTTTGTTACTTATTGGGTGTGTGACTTTGGGCAACTCTCTTTTAATTTACCCAAGGCTTAATTTCCTTATCTACAAAATGGGAGTAATAGCCTACTTTGGAGAGTTGTGAGCATTAGAAGCAATGATGTAGGTACCTAGTGCTGTGCTTGTCCCGTGGTAACACTTAATGGCAGTATTCATCATAATGATGAGAATTATTTTTTCTGGCTTCTCTGTTATTGCTCTAATCTAGGACATCATCTTCTCTCTCCTAGACCATTGCATCAGCCTCCTCGCTGAACTCTCTGCCTTCATTCTCCATCACCACCCCCTGAAATCTGCTTTTCACAGTTGTTGGGGAGATTTTTCTAAAATGCAAATCTGATCTTACCTACTTAAAACTCTTTTCTCCCCTGTTCCACCTACCTTTTGCTTCACCCACTCTCATGGGTCTCTAAGCATCACTGTATTCTGCTGGGTTTCATTCAAGCAGGTACCTCTGCCTCTGCCTGAACATCTTCTTTCTCCCCCTTCCCTCACTCCTTTCTGGCAGATCCTCACCCTTCACACCATTGGCAGTGTCTGCCACCCCTCCATGGATGTCTGTTTATTTGGAGTTCAACTACCAGCTCCTTGAGGGCAGGGAGCAGTTCTGATGTTTCTTTGTGTCCCCCGTCTGCCAGCACAGGGCTTGGTGTAGAGAAGGAACAAACAGAATATCTGCAGAAACTTGCCCAAGGTCCCAGAATGGGTCAGCAGCAAGGCCAAGGCTTGAACCTAGGTCCCTTGTCTTCCTACCCAGGGCTCTTTCTTCTAGGCACGTCATTTTGCCTCAGCAGAGAGAATAGCCCAGGGCTGACCGATTGGGATGGGGGATCTCCCCCTGGGAGGACAGCAGGCTATCCAAGGCCACCGTACACCCCATCTCATGCACCCGACTGTGGGGGAAGGATAAAATTATCCACTGCCCACGCCCTCTATCTCCCATCCGACATGGACTGGAGATAAAAAATGAACGACACAAAATCCAATCTTCCTCGGTGCAGAGGCTGGCGGGAGAGCGGCAGGGGTGGGACTGGCAGCCCCGGCAGCCCCTCCTCGCCGAGCACATCTCATATTTATTGGCTCATAATCGAAGGCAGCCTGGAGACGTCCCCACACCGGCCCCAGCAAGACAGATGGGGGCACCGTGACGGCTGGGGATGGAGTCAGGCGCAGACCTCCTCACAGGACTGCAGCCATGGAGGCGGCACAGAGCAGCAACCAGCTGCTGCCCTGGCCCCAGGGGTCCGACCCAGGCCTGAGGTCTTGCTTCTGCCATCCACTTCTGATGATCTTGGGTCAGATTCTTCCTTCTCCAGGCCCAGGGTTTCAGGCTTCTGGGTCTTATTACCAGGGTATGTGAGAGCTATTCTGGGATTTGGGAAGATCTGGGCTACTACCTTGCTGTGTGGCTTTAGGTGGTCCTCTTTGCCTCTGAGCTATGTGCTTTCTCCTTGTAAAAGACTGAGGGGGTTGAGTTGGACTATAGGCAGCCTTTAAGCATCAGCACTGGAAGACTCCCTGTTGTAGGAAGCCAAAAAAAAAAAAAAAAAATGCTGAAATGCTGCCAAATATGAAGAAGCTGCTCTGGCCCCTGATGCTCTGCATGCCTGGGCCTGGCTTGGTGTCTGAGGCCCGAGGAGACTGCAGAGTCCAGTTTCACCTCTGTAATTTGGGTTGCTGTGGGAGAGGGGCTGGGGCTGGCTGCCAGATATCTGGGTTTTGGACCGATGTCCCCACCCTCCTGCTGCTTGTGACCTGGGCCAGGACTTTGATATCTTCAGGTTTCAGATTCCCCACCTGGAAGACTTCTGTTCATGCTTTGGGAGGAATTTGGGGCCCCAAGCCCAGAGCCAATCAGAGCCATTTCATCAGCCCCCCTTCTAAGTGTCCCCCACATCCATCCATCCCCCACTCCATTAGGGCCACTGCTTTCATCCTGATGCCCATCTTTTCCTCCAAGACCAGTACGGTGGCCTCTTTACTGGTTTCCCAGCCTCTGCTACCCCCTCCCCATGTTCCAGTCAGAGTGACCATCCTAAAGCGCAAGTCTGGCCACGCCTGCCCCTCCCTGTGGTGGACCCCCCCTCAGCTCCCGGCTGTGCTCAGCTGAGCTCCTTGGCTTGGCACAGAAGACCTGCTGTTAGTGGGCCCCACCTTGCCCTCCTGCCCCCCCGGCGGTCTGCCCTCCCAAGCTGCATGCCTTGCTCCCCTCTTCCATGCCTTTACTCAAGCTGTTCTCCAAGGCTTTCCCCCTACCCTCTTGTCAACTCTAACCCCAGGCCTGGACCTTCCCAAACTGGCCGCCCAGAGACCCTGGGCCCCTGAAGGCAGCACTGGGTGGGGTCAGTGTTGTGCCCAGGCCCCTTCTCTAGCCCTTCTAGAAGTTTCTGGAGATCCAAACTGCCTGGGGTGTCTGCTCTGTGGAGCCCCCACAGTCTCAGGTGGGAATGATGCTGCCTGTTCTTTCTCTTGCTGCTGACAACCAGAGAATGTCTGAGCCACAGGGGGCCCAGAGGTGATCTCCTATAATCCCTCATTTTACAGATGGAGAAACCGAGGTCCAGAGGGGACAGTGGCCGCCTAGCAAGTCAGTGCGGAGCCAGGGTTGGCGCTCCTCCTGCACCTGCTGTCCGGGGTGAGGGCATGGGCTGGAGTAGGACTGTGAAAGGGACAATTCACTCCAGAGGCATGGGCAGGAGGGGCAACCAGCTTATCCCACCTCTCAGGGTAAGAGTCTAGCAGAATGGACTCAGGGAGGGGCAGGTGCTTCTCCTGGTTGAGCTTACACCCTCATGGCTGGTTTGGTTCTGTCAGGGTTTGCAGTTCTCTGAACTTTACCTGACTGAGGTATGGGGTCAGGTAGGATTTGCCCAGTTGCCCTAGAATGTTAGGAATTCAAGGCCCCAGATCCCCAGCCAGGAGCCTGCCCAGCATACCACGTTCCACGCCGTGACATGAGGTGATGAGCCGGGAACTTGCACAGAAGTTTTGCAGAGACAGAGAGGAGCGTCTGCTGAATAGGGCTTGTACTCAGTGAAGAGGGATGTACATAGCCTGCCCTGCAGGAGCACAGAGTCCAGAAAAAGGATCATAGGTAAGTCACTGCTTTGGACAAAAGGCTGTTTTATGCAGGCTCAAAGTGATGTCAAATTAGATGGCACTATTAGGGAGCTTTTCCAAGTGTCAGGTTACTAGTTTCCTGGGTAATTTCATAGGAGGAACATGGTCAAAATTGAAGCGTGTCAATCTAACAGCTGAAGCAGCCTACTCAAGATGCAGAATCAAGGTACATGCATAGCTTGTCTGTCAGTGATATCATAAATCCTGTGTTCATTCTATTCATTATTTAATGACAGAGCACTGTGAATTAGTCTCAGTCCCAGGTTTGGGGAATCCATGGTCTGGAACTAATTTCCCCTTAGTTTTTATAGTTTTCACATTTCCTTCTTTAACTCCCTTAGGCTTGGGCATGTGGTATAAGATAAAGCTCTAAAATGATCTTTCCCCCAATTGGACTGGGTATACGTGAATTGTAATCTTAAAGATTCACAAAGGTCATGAACACAGTGGAGGCTCAGAGGAGTCCTGCAGTCAGGAAATTTTTATATATTATTTTCTATGTTACTATAGAATCTGTTAAAAAAATCTTCTATGAATGCAATGCAAAGCATCACTTTGGAGTAAAGGAGATGGCAGAGCAGAAATGAGACAGAGGCCTCCTTGCCTCGGCTTCTACTTGTCTGTGGACCTGGGGTCTGGCTAGGAGGAGTGAGATGCAAATGACCAGCTCTGCTTCCAGGCCCGCAGTTCTAAGAGCTCTGCCAGGAGCCACAAACCATGGGTGCCCTAGGGAGGGTGAGATGGCCTATCTGACATTTGGCTAATATTTACAGAGGACTCTGCTCCAGGGCTTGAAGGATGAGCAGAAGTTTCTGATGGAAATGCCTCTGTGAGGGCAAGACTTCGGCATTGACACCCTGCCAGAGCAGTGGCACAGACCATGCCTCTGGAACCATGGGATGGCTAGGGCAATTTGAACAGAGACACCAAAATCAACTGCCCACAGGGAAGCCAGGTAAGAACACAAGTGCCCATAATGTGGGCAAAGATGGGGAAGGGTGTCAGCCAGAACAGGTGCAGGGAAGGTACTCAGCAGTCATTTTCCAAGTTCCAGGTCTGCCTTGGTGCAGCGGGGTCTCCTGGGGCCTCATTACAACAGTCAGCACAGAGCACACACATGACGCCCTCCCAAGGCCTCTCCTTCCTCGGGGAGTCTGCAGAGTTCCTTTCCTGTCTGGAACAAGTAACAGGGGAGTAGGGGTGGAGCGAGAGGAGGATGTGGGGACCTGGATTTCGAGGAATTAATTAGTACCCTTCAATGAGATTCGGTTCCCCTCTGGAGGCCAATTAGAGCATCTGGAAGCTTGGGAGGTAGGGAGAAGGGAGATAGGAGTGTATGTATGCTTGAGGCAGGCCCAACCATCCTGTGTCCTGAGATCTGAGGGCAGAGTAGACCTCAGGGGTACCCTGTTCACTTACANAAAAAAAAAAAAAAAATGCTGAAATGCTGCCAAATATGAAGAAGCTGCTCTGGCCCCTGATGCTCTGCATGCCTGGGCCTGGCTTGGTGTCTGAGGCCCGAGGAGACTGCAGAGTCCAGTTTCACCTCTGTAATTTGGGTTGCTGTGGGAGAGGGGCTGGGGCTGGCTGCCAGATATCTGGGTTTTGGACCGATGTCCCCACCCTCCTGCTGTTTGTGACCTGGGCCAGGACTTTGATATCTTCAGGTTTCAGATTCCCCACCTGGAAGACTTCTGTTCATGCTTTGGGAGGAATTTGGGGCCCCAAGCCCAGAGCCAATCAGAGCCATTTCATCAGCCCCCCTTCTAAGTGTCCCCCACATCCATCCATCCCCCACTCCATTAGGGCCACTGCTTTCATCCTGATGCCCATCTTTTCCTCCAAGACCAGTACGGTGGCCTCTTTACTGGTTTCCCAGCCTCTGCTACCCCCTCCCCATGTTCCAGTCAGAGTGACCATCCTAAAGCGCAAGTCTGGCCACGCCTGCCCCTCCCTGTGGTGGACCCCCCCTCAGCTCCCGGCTGTGCTCAGCTGAGCTCCTTGGCTTGGCACAGAAGACCTGCTGTTAGTGGGCCCCACCTTGCCCTCCTGCCCCCCCGGCGGTCTGCCCTCCCAAGCTGCATGCCTTGCTCCCCTCTTCCATGCCTTTACTCAAGCTGTTCTCCAAGGCTTTCCCCCTACCCTCTTGTCAACTCTAACCCCAGGCCTGGACCTTCCCAAACTGGCCGCCCAGAGACCCTGGGCCCCTGAAGGCAGCACTGGGTGGGGTCAGTGTTGTGCCCAGGCCCCTTCTCTAGCCCTTCTAGAAGTTTCTGGAGATCCAAACTGCCTGGGGTGTCTGCTCTGTGGAGCCCCCACAGTCTCAGGTGGGAATGATGCTGCCTGTTCTTTCTCTTGCTGCTGACAACCAGAGAATGTCTGAGCCACAGGGGGCCCAGAGGTGATCTCCTATAATCCCTCATTTTACAGATGGAGAAACCGAGGTCCAGAGGGGACAGTGGCCGCCTAGCAAGTCAGTGCGGAGCCAGGGTTGGCGCTCCTCCTGCACCTGCTGTCCGGGGTGAGGGCATGGGCTGGAGTAGGACTGTGAAAGGGACAATTCACTCCAGAGGCATGGGCAGGAGGGGCAACCAGCTTATCCCACCTCTCAGGGTAAGAGTCTAGCAGAATGGACTCAGGGAGGGGCAGGTGCTTCTCCTGGTTGAGCTTACACCCTCATGGCTGGTTTGGTTCTGTCAGGGTTTGCAGTTCTCTGAACTTTACCTGACTGAGGTATGGGGTCAGGTAGGATTTGCCCAGTTGCCCTAGAATGTTAGGAATTCAAGGCCCCAGATCCCCAGCCAGGAGCCTGCCCAGCATACCACGTTCCACGCCGTGACATGAGGTGATGAGCCGGGAACTTGCACAGAAGTTTTGCAGAGACAGAGAGGAGCGTCTGCTGAATAGGGCTTGTACTCAGTGAAGAGGGATGTACATAGCCTGCCCTGCAGGAGCACAGAGTCCAGAAAAAGGATCATAGGTAAGTCACTGCTTTGGACAAAAGGCTGTTTTATGCAGGCTCAAAGTGATGTCAAATTAGATGGCACTATTAGGGAGCTTTTCCAAGTGTCAGGTTACTAGTTTCCTGGGTAATTTCATAGGAGGAACATGGTCAAAATTGAAGCGTGTCAATCTAACAGCTGAAGCAGCCTACTCAAGATGCAGAATCAAGGTACATGCATAGCTTGTCTGTCAGTGATATCATAAATCCTGTGTTCATTCTATTCATTATTTAATGACAGAGCACTGTGAATTAGTCTCAGTCCCAGGTTTGGGGAATCCATGGTCTGGAACTAATTTCCCCTTAGTTTTTATAGTTTTCACATTTCCTTCTTTAACTCCCTTAGGCTTGGGCATGTGGTATAAGATAAAGCTCTAAAATGATCTTTCCCCCAATTGGACTGGGTATACGTGAATTGTAATCTTAAAGATTCACAAAGGTCATGAACACAGTGGAGGCTCAGAGGAGTCCTGCAGTCAGGAAATTTTTATATATTATTTTCTATGTTACTATAGAATCTGTTAAAAAAATCTTCTATGAATGCAATGCAAAGCATCACTTTGGAGTAAAGGAGATGGCAGAGCAGAAATGAGACAGAGGCCTCCTTGCCTCGGCTTCTACTTGTCTGTGGACCTGGGGTCTGGCTAGGAGGAGTGAGATGCAAATGACCAGCTCTGCTTCCAGGCCCGCAGTTCTAAGAGCTCTGCCAGGAGCCACAAACCATGGGTGCCCTAGGGAGGGTGAGATGGCCTATCTGACATTTGGCTAATATTTACAGAGGACTCTGCTCCAGGGCTTGAAGGATGAGCAGAAGTTTCTGATGGAAATGCCTCTGTGAGGGCAAGACTTCGGCATTGACACCCTGCCAGAGCAGTGGCACAGACCATGCCTCTGGAACCATGGGATGGCTAGGGCAATTTGAACAGAGACACCAAAATCAACTGCCCACAGGGAAGCCAGGTAAGAACACAAGTGCCCATAATGTGGGCAAAGATGGGGAAGGGTGTCAGCCAGAACAGGTGCAGGGAAGGTACTCAGCAGTCATTTTCCAAGTTCCAGGTCTGCCTTGGTGCAGCGGGGTCTCCTGGGGCCTCATTACAACAGTCAGCACAGAGCACACACATGACGCCCTCCCAAGGCCTCTCCTTCCTCGGGGAGTCTGCAGAGTTCCTTTCCTGTCTGGAACAAGTAACAGGGGAGTAGGGGTGGAGCGAGAGGAGGATGTGGGGACCTGGATTTCGAGGAATTAATTAGTACCCTTCAATGAGATTCGGTTCCCCTCTGGAGGCCAATTAGAGCATCTGGAAGCTTGGGAGGTAGGGAGAAGGGAGATAGGAGTGTATGTATGCTTGAGGCAGGCCCAACCATCCTGTGTCCTGAGATCTGAGGGCAGAGTAGACCTCAGGGGTACCCTGTTCACTTACAAGAAAAGTGCAAGTGTGAAGATAATCACAGAGCTATTTTCATCATCTAAGAACAGAACTTCAGTGTTGTACTATATGAAGTCTAGTATTTCCCCCACCTCCGTATCATTGTCCTATACTGAGCACACAGTATGGGCCAGGTCCTAGGCTAGCCTAGGTTCATTCATGATCTACCAGCAATGCACGAGGGTTCCAATCTTCCCACATCCTTGCCAACACTTGTTTTTGTTTGTTTGTTTTGATAATAGCTTTCTGATGGGTGAACTGGTATTTCTTTAATTTGTATTAATTGTGCACACGCACACACACAATAATTAGTGACATTGAGCATTGTTTCATGGGCTTTAGGTCAATTGTATATCTTCTTTGGAGAGATGTCTGTCAAGTCTTTTTTAAATTTAAAAAAAATTTTTTAATTTGATTTAAAATTTTAAATTGGATTTTAAATTTAAGTTAGATTAAAATTTTTAAACTGGATTTTAAATTTTTAATAAATCCATTTTTAAACTGGATTGTTTGAAGTTTTATTATTGTTGTTGTTGTTACAGTTGAGCTTCACAAATATTTTTCTCCCATTTTGAGGGTTGTCTTTTTACTTCTTTGGATAGTACCCTCTGATGAAGAAAAGATTTTCTTTTTGATATAGCCCAATTTTTTCTTCTGTTGCCATATTCAAACAATCATTGCCAAATCCAGTGTCATGGAGTTTTCCTTTCTGTTTTGTTCTAAGAGTTTTATACTTTTAGCTCTTACATTTAGGTCTTTGGGATAGGCAGTTTTTAATCTTAACTAATTTAGTGAACAACTATTGAACACTCACTACTTGCTGGATCCTGGACCAAGTGCTTGAGGATACAATGAACAACACAACTCTTAAGTCAGGTATGTGATAGACAGGGTGTTGGAGCTTCAGAGAAATGAAGTAAACTGTCTAGAGTCGCATGACTAGTAAGTATGGCAACCGTGACCACTTAGCTCCCATGTCTTCAATTCCGTACTCCTGTGCTGTGTCCCTCCCTTGTTTGCACACGTGCTACAGCTCCTGAATGCCCAGAAATCAAGACCATAATCCACAGTGAGGCACCCTGGACTCTACTGGGCTAGTCCCCATTTCTAGCCTCATCTCTCCCCAGCCACCTAATTTAGGTGCCCCTCCCCTGAGCCCGTGAGTAGGTCTCAGTCCAATGCCCCGTGTTCTCTCTTTGCCTCAAACCTACTTACAATTAAGAGGCCTAGCTGACAACCCACTGACTCCCGGAAGATTATCCTAACCTCTCAGCCCTCACATATCTCTTCCCTTCCATTTCCAAAGAATGCAAAGGTTCACTATTGTATGGCTCAAGATTATACTTCTTTGTATCCCATTAATATCTTTCTAATACCTGAATCAGCATCAGACTTGGAGTCAGAAAAAACTGAACTTGAATCCTCTTTCTGCTACTGTATAAAGTCATATCATCTCTCTCAAAACTTTTCTCTTTTATAAAATGGGGGCAGAGATGCCCACATGGCTGGTTTGTTGTGAGACTTAGAAACAAGACCTAAATCCCCTGACACAGTGCACAGCTCAGAGCAAGTGCTCAGTGATACTGACTGAGGGTTCTCTCTCCTGTCCCTCCTCCCTTCCCCCATCCACTCTCCCCTTCCCCCACGACCCAAGTGTGAGTCCGCTCTTCTCACCTGGATCATGGGTGTGGCGCCCTCCTGGGACTCAGGTTCTCTCACTCTCACGGTGGTCAGTGCAGCAAGAAAATCCCCCTGCGCTCTTCCCCTCCCCCAGCCCAGGGTTGTTTTTCTTCTCGAGAAAGAAATGAGACCCATAATGGGAAAGTGACTTACTTAAAGTCACCCTTAGTAGCTGGGTCTGCCACTCCTGTATCTGATGTTTTATTTATTTATGAATTTTGGGGATTGTTTATTTCATTAATAGCACTGAATAAACTATAATTATTTGTTTCTTGTTGTCTGTGTTCTCACTTGAATACAGGCTCCGTGAGGATCAGAATTCTGTCTAGTTTGTCTCTCTGTTTCCTATGCCTAGCTTATAGTGTTTTCTTCATAAATGCTCACCGAACAAACAGAGACATGAAATGAAAGGTAGTGGGGAGTAGTTCGTTCAGAAAGTCCACTGAAGGCAGCCCTTTTTAAGAATATTGAGATCCCTGAATCTATAAGCAACTTTTAACATCCGGGGGTCAGATTCAGATGTCTTTAAAGGCATCTTGGTCCAAGTCTCTNTAGCTTGTTTACCTCAGGAATGTGAGAAGAGAAGCTGAGGGGAGGGCTTTGCTCTCCAAGGGCCTTGTTCTCATACATCGCTGACTGCTTCCTGAGCTCCCTGTGTTCTGAGCTGCCTCTCTGAGGAGGCCTCTCTGTAGCCCCAAATGCAGGCCGAGCTCTGTGCCACCCTCCCAGCGTGAAGAGGGGATAGACAGAAGATAAGGTTCCAGAGCAATAGACTCATACCATAGAACCCCACCCTCCATCTGTCCAGATAGGGACCTTGAGGCCAAGACGGGGCCAGGGACTTGATCATACAAGCGAGCTCCACGCACTGGCTCAGCTGTCCAGTCTTCTGCAGAGGACTCCCAGGTGAAACGATCCTGGCCCTCTGCCCTGGTTACCCAGCATGGCCACAGGCTCTGTGGTGAGGGATCCCCCACCCACTCACAGTGAGACGCAAGCTGGTCATCCCCCTGCTTGGTTCACTTACACAATGGAGAGAATCTCTCTCACACAGGCATGTTGTGAAAATCAGATGAAACATGTCCAGAAAATTCTTCAGAAAACTCTGTGATGTTGGGGACTTGAGTCTGTTTAACCCCAAGTCCTCAGCGATCTTAATTTATCTTCAGCATCACCCAGAAATCTTCGTGTCAGCTCATACTCCCATTCTCTACTCCACTATTTGCTACTTCAAATCTTTACTCTCCTCAACTCAAATCTACCTCATTTGAGACAGTAGGAGTGAACTACTTCTCCTTGCCCACTTCCCTTCTCCTCCCACTCCCCACATCCTCCTTCACTTTCTTCGAATTCTTCTTCTCTCTATTTCTCTTCCACATCCTTCTTTCTCCTTCCTCCTCATCTTCCTCTCCACCTTCTGCTCAAGATTATCCTTTCTATTCTTGGTTCTCTGCATTTACATTTAAATTTTAGAATCAGTTTGTTAATTTCCACACATACATGCACAAAACTCTGCTTGGATTTTTCTTAAAATTTCATTGTACATATACATCAGTTTGGGAAAATTTGACATTTTTACATTAAGCATATCCGTCTATTTATTTAGGTCTTTTAAATTTCTCTCAATAATGTATTGAACTTCCCATGCAGAGGTCTTAACACATGTAGTGAGTTGGGATAGGATATTGAATTAGCACTAGCTTAATATCTCTAGCATTTGAAATGGTCGTTATAAGGACCATGAAGTTAGTCAGTTGTTGCTACAGTAACATTGTGTGTGTGTGAGAGTGGGTGGGTCTGTAATCTCACTCTGTGTTTCTTCCCATCTTTGGTTTCCTTTTTCATGAAACATCCTTATTTATGAACTTGATGATGACGAATTCTTTTAGCTTTTGTTTGTCAGAAAACGTCTTTCATTTTTAAAGAATACTTTCACTTTAGGGTATAGAATTTTTGGTTGACAATTATTTTCTATCATCATTTTGAAAATATTATTACATTGTCTTCTATTTCCATTGCTTCTGTTGAAAAATCTATTCTCAGTGTATAAAGGTTGTTCCTTGAAGGGAATTTGTCTTTTTTCTCTGGCTGCTCTAAGAATTTGTATTGGTCTTTGATGGTGGCTCAGATGGTAAAGAACTTGCCTGCAATGCAGAAGACCCAGGTTTGATCCATGGGTCAGGAAGCTCCCCTGGAGAAGGGATGGCTACCTACTTCAGTATTCTTTTCTGGAGAATTCCTAGACAGAGGAGCTTGTTGGGCTACAGTCCATGGGGTTGCAAAGAGTCAGACACAACTGAGTAACTGATACTTTAGTTTTCACTTTGGTTTCTAACAACTTTACTATGATAAACTTGTTTATCCCAGTCAGGGTTTGTAGGTTTCAGTCAGTTTTTAAAAATACTTTGTCATTAGATCTTCATATATTGCTTCTTCCTCATTATCTCCCTCCATTGCCTCTGGGGGTCCCTGTTAGACTTTCTTTCTTCATTCCATAAATCCCTTATACTCTTCTGTATTTATCATGCTTTTGTTGCCTCATGCCTAATTCTGGATATTTTATTCCAACATGTTCCAGGTCATTTTTTTTTTTTTTTGATTCAGCAGTCTAATTTGCTGTAAAACTTATCCATTGAATTTTAATTTCAGTTATATTTTTCAATTTTAGAATTATTATCTGGTTTTTATCATTGTTTCCTATTGAAATTCTCCATATCTCTAAGTGGGTTTGGAAAAATATCTAATATTAAATATTTTTTCCTCTTTATTCTTTCCTTCCTAATTCTGGGCAATTTTTTCAAAGTAGTCCTCCAATTTCCTAATGGTTTCTCAGTTATTTCTATTCTTTTCTTAACTTCATAGGTTGTTGTTTTAGTCGCTGAGTCATGTCTGACTTTTGCCACCCCATGGACTGTAGCCTGCCAGGCTCGTTTGCCCATGGGATTTCCCAGGCAAGAATATTGGATGGGGTGGCATTTCCTCCCCCAGGGGATCTTCCCAACCCAGGAACTGAACCTATGTCTCCTCTTGGATACGTGGATTCTTTACCACTGAGCCACCAGGAAAACCCAATTTCATAGATAGTATTCTTTATTTCCACTGTTATACTTTTCATCTTTACTATTTCTGTATGGATATTTTCTATTTCTTTGATTGTGTTATACATTGCTAACCTCTTACTGTGTCATTATACATATATTTAATAAGCTAACTATAATTCCTGGTCTCTCTTCTTTCTTCAATATTTCTGCTATTGTTGAAATATGTTACCCAGGATATTGTTTTTCGTTTAAAATGTTGTGCACTTCAAATGCCTTGTTATTTTAGTCTACTTCATTTTTCCCTGTTGGTATTGGTTCAGCACTGTCAGGAAGGCAAGACCCAAATTCGGTCAGTCCCAACTAGCTTGGGATGTACAGAGCAGTTGAGCCTCCAGAAAACCATGATCGATCCCTCCCTCCCCAACAAGACAGTCCTCAGGAGGTCAAGTAACTCCTTTTCCCCACAGGCGGAAGCAGCACTAAGGTCAGATTATAATTAGACTACGATTACTCAGCTTTGTACGATTACTCTCCTTTGAGGAGAGGGGCAGTGGCCAGGCAAACGCCTGAGTCAGTTATTCACACCTCTGTTTCTCAGTTCCTCACAAGCGCTTCTGCACTGCCCTGATTTTGCTGAGGCTCCTTGGAACAGACTTCTGAGTTGTTTCTGGTCTGGGGAGCAAGCACTTTCTGTCCAAGACAACAACAGGAAGCGGTCAAAGCAGAACCCCAATAGTTCCCCTTTTGTTTTCTCCTCCTCCAACCTTTCAAGGCTGCCTCCTGCCCCCAACTAAAACTTCTGCCCTCCAATATACCAGTTCTAAAAATGCCCCATCACATCACAGTTTTCTCTGCATCCTGGTGTTTTTCCTCTTTGTTCCTTGAGGTTGAGATTGTGGGAGGAAGCCAGCAGTTTTACTAGTTCAATAACTGGGACAGAACCTCTTTATTAATTTTCAAAATGAAGCTTCTTTTATTTTTATTATTATACAAGTCCCACTAAAAATAAAAATAATTCCCTGTGCTATATAGTAAATTCTTGTTGTTTATCTATTTTTATGTATAGTAGTTTGTATCTGTTAATCCCATACTCCTAATTTATTCCTTCTTATATTCAATACCTTATAATAACCTATAGTAGAAAATAATCTGAATATATATATATACGCACACATATAAATAAATAGTTAAATTTTAGTTTAATTTGATAGAAGAAAAAGGAACTGAAATGAAACTGAAGAAACCAATGAAGGTCAGATAAATGTATATTATATCAAGAGATATTAGTTTCTAAAAACAACATAATGATTAAAAAACAAAAAGGTTATAAAAAACATTAAGAGATTGGAGTCATTTTTAATTTCTCATTTCAATTTTAGAAGATATTAACTTTGAACACTTGTTTGTACTTCTTTTGGATCCTCAGAAATGGTAGTAATNTCTAAAAACAACATAATGATTAAAAAACAAAAAGGTTATAAAAAACATTAAGAGATTGGAGTCATTTTTAATTTCTCATTTCAATTTTAGAAGATATTAACTTTGAACACTTGTTTGTACTTCTTTTGGATCCTCAGAAATGGTAGTAATTAATTTTAGTTTGTCAAGGTTTATAACATTAATTTCTATTTTGCAGTTATAATCCCCAGAGTTCTTGAGTCTTCGTTCTGCTTAGTTTAAGTGGATTATTTAGTACTCTCTGCTATCATTTTATCACGCTTCTCTATTCCAGAATTCTTTACTTGACTCGTGTCTTGGTTGTCTGGATTTCTTTATGAAGTAGGTTTTTACTGAAGAGCTCATAGACACCATACTTCCTAAATTCTTTCATGTCTCAAAGTATTTGCCTGTTGCCTTTGGGCTTGAATGACTTCAGAAACATCCTTCCACTACTATTTGGGACATTGCATGATGCTGAGGAGAAATACAAGAATTATGTTTTCTCCCTAAGTGCTCAAAATATATTTCCTTTTATCCTTAGAGTTTGATAACTTAATCAAGATCCATGTAGATATCAATCTTCCTGCACCAAGTTTCCTTGAAATATGCTGGACAATTTAGCGCTTCAGAATTAGTTCTTTATTTCATTGAACTTTCCTGTTGTTATCCTTGGGATGCTCTTTCTGTCTCAGTCATTGGGTTCTCCACTTCAAGGACAGTAAATAGATTAAAATTTTATTTTCTTGGGACTTCCCTGGAGTTCCAGTAGTTAAGACACCATGATTCTACTTCAGGGGTCATGGGTTCAATCCCTTTTTGGGGAAGTAACATCCCACATGCCTTGCCATATAATAAAAAAATTTTTTCCTTCCCTATTAATTATTTTCTCTCCATTTAGGCATTGGAAAGAGGGAGAGGCACCTCTCTTACACTCCTCTGTGGGAGAATGTTTGTGGTGCTTGTAGGTGGGAGAAAGTAACAGAGTGCTTTTTCTTATACCCCACCTCCTAAAAATGGTATCAGAGGGAAGGTCCTGGGTAACAAAGAGGCTGGAGTTGGAGAAAAGGGAGAGTCCTGGCATCACACTGACTTTTCAGACTGCACTCTATAGCTTTCCTGGTCCCTGTGGTCTCTCCCTGACTAGAGCTCAGTCTGACCCATTCTTTCTCCAGAAATGAGTAAGCTTTGGCTGCTGGGAAAATACCAATTGACTTAGTCCCCTGAGGAAGAGGCAAGGGCAGGAGAGGGCTCTGCTGTGTGTTTGAACACTTTTGTTGCAAGGAACAGAAGCCCAGCTTGAACTAGCTGTACCTGTAGAGCCTTGCAAAGAGCAGAAACCAACTGTGACTGGCTTAATCAGCAAATAATTTTACTAATGGATATAGGTAGCTCGCAAATATCTCTGTTGGGACAGAGAATTTAGTTCACATGCCTGGGCTCTACTTGCAAGGGAAGCTGGCAAGCAAATAAAGGCATTTTTAGTGGGAGAAGATGGGGAATTCCACAAACATAGGAAGCTTCTGGGAAGCCAACAAAATAACAAGCATCCGACTCATCAGCTTTAGTAAAATGCAGAATCCGTTGTTCACCTAACTGGGGATCCAAGGGGATGGTTGTGTTTCTGACATGGCTGATCCAGAGGTTCATGTGATAACTTTGCTCTCCTTGCTCCATCTCTCAGAGATATTTTTCCTATGCTGGTTTCATTCTCAGACAGATTCTTTCCAAAGTCACATACAACTTTAATGGATCTTCAGATGTTTTTTGTTTTGTTTTGTTTTTTGAGTTCCTTCCTTTATATCAAAACATAAAAGATTTTATTTAGCAATTATTTTATTATAAAGATGAATATAACACAGGTTGTATTGTATTCCTTTTCTCCTTCTAATTTTAAAAGAAGTTAAAACATTTTCATGGTTTCCAAAAAATATGGCAGGTCTTGAACACTGTAGCTACTGTGTCTATGAATAAGCCAACCCTGACACTTTCCACCTCATGGAAAAGTTGGTCAGGAGCAAATTTTTTAAAAATAATTGTGATAAAGTTGCTTTACCATGTTGTGTTAGTTTCTGCTGTACAATGAAGCGAATCAGCTTCATGTACACATATATCCCCTCTCTCTTGGACCTCCCTCTGTCCCTACCCCAGTCCCATTTAGGTCACCACAGAGCACCAAGCTGGGCTCCCTGTGCTATAAGGTAGGTTTCCACTGTTTTAGATATGGCAGAATCTGGATCTGGATCTGTTTTACACATGGAAGAACACAAAAAACAACCTCAGTCTCCAGATTCATTCCACCCTGTGTCCACACATCTGTTCCCTACATCTGCATCTCTATTTCTGCCTAGCAAATAGGTTCATCTGTAACAGTTTTCTAGATTCCACATACATGAGTTAATATACCATATTGGTTTTTCTCTTTCTGACTTACTTCACTCTGTATAATAGACTCTAGGTTCATTCACGCAGGAGCAAAACTTGACTCACAGTGTATACACCGTCCTTACTGCTCATAACCTGGGGTTTATGAGCACTCACAGCGCTCTTTTTCTCCTTGTATTAATATATGTTGTTGCTTCCGCTCATGTTTGGAAAGATTGCTGTGTTCGGGATATGGGAATTTTCTAGCCAGACTGGATCATGTGCCCATGAGGAGGGGAAGGTTATGCTGTGTGTGGTTGACGACTCCGTCAGAATTGCATGGAGTTGGGAGTTGCGGTTTCTAAGAAGAAGAGATGCTGGGCACACAAAAAGTAATTGGTGTCCATTCCAGCAACATAGTGATGAAACTGATGGCAGAGAAGACTTTTAGTCTATACACGATCTGGCCTTACCAGTAAGTGACTGAGCAGATCAGCAGCTTTGACATTGGTTTAGGTTTGCCCCTGAGCAAAAGGTGCAAAGTATGTCAGAAGGTGAAAAGCTTCTCCTGGCAGGTTGCCTGGAAAGTTGACTTATTTGTTCAGGTACCACCAGTAGTTGGGTGTAAAGTCATAACTTAAGATTCTAGATTTCTACACTTTAAATTTAAAGTTAAATTTAAATTTTCGATTTAAAATTTTNCTGGCTACTGGCTGGGAGTCCAGCGGGACTGCAGGCTGGAGGCCTCAGCTCTCCTTCAAATGGACCTCTCCATAGACAGGCTGAGCTCACTCAAAGGACAGCGGGTCACTGCCAAGGCGAGTGCTCCGAGAGAGCCAGGGAGGAGCTGCGGGGCCTTTCCCAGGTCGCCACTACAAGCCCCGCCCTGTCCCTTTGGCCGCAGTCCTTTGGTCAAGGCCGTCACAAAGGTCCACCGTGTTCGTAGCCCCCACCTCTCAGTGGTGGTCACGTTGGAAGAACATATAGGATTGGAGAGATTGTGGCTGCCATCCTTGGAAAATATAGTTTGTTGCAAAAATAATTCTCTGTATTCACCGCTTTTATGCATACCTTCCATGAACAGCCTGTACAATTGTGTCCTCCTTCTTTATGATTGTTCAGATTACATTTATTAAAATGCATTTTTAAGTCTGTGGACTCTAATATTAAGTCATTAAAGGCTGTATTTTGCAAGTATTTGTTTTGGTTTGGTTTCATTTTTCTAATTGGTTGGCCACAGAAAGGAAATCAAAAATGAAACTGGACGTGCAGCACGATCGAGAGGCGCTGGTCTCGTTGAAGGGTGGAAAAGGCCTGCTTGGGGGTCACCCGTGAGTCCTGCAGAGTGCGGAGACGCGGAGGCAGCTCGGGCGGGGAGAGGCAGTGGAGGCTCGCCCTGAAGGGTGCCAGCGCGGCCTTCCCTCCACCTTCCAATTTCTTTGTCTCTGGCTGTGCTGGGCCCTCCTCGCCGCTTGGGCTCTTCTCCAGCCGCAGTCCACAGGCTCCTCTCTGTGGTGCTTCCCTGCCGTGGGCACAGGCTCCAGGCTCACGGGAAGCTGCAGCTCCAGGGCAGGCTCGCGAGGGCTTAGTTGCTCCAAGGCCTGTGGAATCTTCCCTGATCAGGGATCGAACCCGTGTTCCCTGCGTTGGCAGGCGGATTATTTACCCCTGAGCCACCAGGGAAGCCCCTCTCTGCCTTCTTTTCATAACCTCTCGTCAGCATAGTTTGTGGTAGTGCTGCTTGCCTGTATAATTACACCGTATTTAGCCCTGGATCCACTTCCTTTGATGGGATCTGTGAGTCTTTACCATAAATAATGATAAAATTTGCATGCTTCTTTTGAGTTGATAATATATTTCTGTTTTTATTTATTTGGCTGTGTCGGGTCTTAGTTGCAGAATGTGGATCCTCCTCTGGGGCATGTGAACGCTCTGTGGCCTGTCTGGCTGTGGCGCTGGCTTAGTTCCCCTGAGGTCTGTGGGATCTTAGTTCTGAAACCAGAGACTGCACATGTGTCCCCAGCATTGCAAGGCAGCTGCCACCAACGAAGCCCCAATTATATTTTTCTTAATTTTTACAGTGGTAAATATTTATCCTTCTGTGACTTGATTTGCCAACTTTAACCAGTATCCTTGGGCATCAGGTTCAAATGAGGCAGTTAATAAAGTCATCCTACCTTCCAGGTGTTTTCCTTCTTCCCCTCCCAAAACGTTCTATTATTTCTACCTTGTTAAGGTATAACACTCATATACCGTCTTACCCTAGACGCTACATTTGTTTTAATCTTCGTTATACAGTTAAAACTTATTTCATTTGCCAAATTCTCAAAGGACAGTCCTTCCACTCGACTCTGCCCAGTCATCTTGGGACTGGCTGAAGTTTCTGCTGGAAACTGAATGTCTTGTGCCCCAAACTCACACGTGAAGCCCTAATACCCAAGGTGATGGTATCAGAAGGTCAGTCAAGAGGGGTGGTTTTGGCCTCACGAACAGGATTAGCAGCCTCATTACAGAGACCTCGCAGAGCTCCCTGCCCTTTCCAAGTGAGGCCACAGTGAAACCACGGCCTCCGGGGACCCGGAAGTGAGCTCTTACCCAACACCCAACCTACCAGTCCCGTGGTCCTGGACTTTCAGCCTCTACGATGGAGAGAAATGGATTTCTGTTGTTTATAAGCCACCCAGTCTAGGGTCTTCTGTTATAGCTGCCCAGACGGAGTAATATAATAACCTCAATGCTTTTCTCAAGAGGCACTCATGGGAAAAGTATTGATCATTGCATGTTCAAGGGTGAAATACAGATTAGCTGGATAGAAAACTCGGGCTCAACATTTCCTTCCTGGAGGAGCTTATAGACATATCTTTGTTCTCACACATTGAATGTCATTGTGGAGAAATCTGAAACTAGCTGGATTTTTTTTTAAAACAAGTGACCTGATTTTTTTGTTTGTTTTTTGGCCTGATTGGCCGAAGTTTTCCTTCTTTTAAACCCAATGTGGTTTTTTTTCCCTATAGTTTTACATTTTAGTCCATGATCCATTCTGTTTTAGATTTCTCCAGAAAACCAGAACTAATAGAAGATATGAAATACATGTGTATGAAATATAAGATATTGGTTCCCATGATTATGGAGGCTGGCATATTCCAAGATCTGCAGGGTGAGCTGGCAGGCTGCAGACTTAAGAAGAGCTGATGTTTCAACTCAAGTCCAAAGGCAAGAAAAATGGGCAGTGTTCCAGTTAAAAGTTCATCAGACAGGAATAATGATCTCTTCCTTGGAGGAAGGTCAGCCTTTTGGTTCTTTCCAGGCTTTCAACTGATTGGATGAGACCCACCCGCACTGGGAAGGCTAACCTGCCTTGCTCAGCCTCCTGACTGAAATGCTTTGCCTCATGAGATACATTCTCACGAAGTACCTGGAGTGAGGTTTGACCAAGGAGCTGGGTAGCAAGTGGTCCAGTCAATCTGACGCAAAAAATTAACCATCATATTATGAGTCAACTTTTGCAGAAGGTGTAGAGTTGAGGTTGAGTTTCATTTTTTTTGTCTATGGATGTCCAATTTTCCCGGCATTATTTCTTGAAAAGGCTACCTTTGCTCCATCAAACTGCTTTTGCAACTTTGTCAAAAGCCTCCGGCATGCCTCCTGGCTTCTGGGTTCTGCTGGGTTATGCTCTCTCTGTGGCTACTGCACTGTTTTTGTTACTGTGACCATATAATAAGTCTTGAAATCACGTAGACTGATTACTCCCTCTTTTCCCCCATGTTTTAGATATTCTAGTTCCTTTGCCTTTACATATAAATTTTAGAATAATCTTGGCTATAGCTACAAAAAAAATCTTGCTAAGAATTTGGGAAAACACACTTTATAATAAAATAAAATTGAAAAATTGAAAAAATAACAGCAAAAAAGTAAAACTAAGCCCATGACGTCCAACAATGGGCAAGGAGCTATCCCAGACGGGGGCTGTCTCACGTGGCACGCCATCCTCAGAGTAAAGGTCTCAGAGAACTGGGACGGGGACAGGACGGCGGAGGTGGGGAAGGGGGCAGGCGCACACGTTACCCCGAGTGTGTGCGGGCGTCAACGTGAGAAGACCAGGCGAGGGGCCACGAGACACGCTCCTCCCCTTTTCTGGGGGTCCTGGGAGGAAGGGGTGCGGGAGAACGCTGCCGAGATGACGCAGCTCTGCTCGCGGAAAAAAGACGGCGCTGCGGCTGCGTTTTACTGTGTTTCCTTCGCGGGCTCAGCGTCCTCGTTTTTCCACCTGCCGCAGGATTCCCGAGGACCAGGGCCCCGCGTGGCTGCCGCGTCAGGGATCACGCCTAAGCGACAGACTGTGGCTCTACCTTGAAACCTTTACACCGGATCCCTGAGAGGCTTACGGGTGGGAAACGTCTTCACGTTGCCTGGCACACTCACGAGTCGGTCCACCTGACTGACCGTGAATGCAGATGCTCAGCCCAGGCGGTGCTGCGTGCCACGCTTGGTCCCTGCGGCTTGTCCGACTCTCCGCAAGCCCATGGACTGCAGCCGCCAGGCATCTCTGTCCACGGGTGCTCCAGGCAAGAGTACTGGAGTGCATAGCCCTTCTCTTCTCCAGGGGATCTTCCCGAGCGGGGGTCAGACTCGGGCTCCGGCACTGCAGGCAGTTCTTCACTGTCTGAGCCACCAGGGAAGCCTAGTGGTTGCCAGAAGCCCACGCGCGGTGTGCCTGCGTCACTCTACCGTCCGCAAAGCAGAGCGGACTGAGAGGGGCGTTTCTGGATTAGTATCTGCGCTAGCAATCTGGAAAAGCAGAATGCCAGGCTGAACACACGGTCCCTTCCCATGTGTTCAGTACGAGGTTGAACAGTGTCCCTCAAGCACAATGATTTGAGCAAAAGCAAATCATAAATCGGAGAAGTGGTAACCAGAGAAAATGAATCAATGGATTATGTGACAAGGAGAAACCAGCGTTCACGAATTCCTAGAGGGAAGCTCAGAGCACGAGATGATAGTCTCTGACACCTGCAACCCTGAGCGAGGTGCTCTGGGAGACATTTTGGTCAAATGATGTGTTGATAAGCTGGACCAGGGGTTGGTAATCGAGAGAAACTCTAGCAAATGTGACACTATCTTTTTTTTAAATTGGGGCAGAGTTGCTTTACAATGTGTTGTTAGTTTCTCTTGTACAATGAAACGAATCAGCGATGTGAACACATACAGCCTTTCACTCTTGGGCCTCCCTCCTACCCAACCCCATCCCACCCCGCTAGGCCACCTGAGCACCGAGCAGAGCTCCTGGTCCTATACAGGGGGCTGCGTGCCCACTAGTTGTCTATTCCACACACGGCAGTGTATGTGTGTCAGTCCCAACCTCTCAATTCATCACTCTCCTTTCCCCTCCCAAGCCCACACGTCTGTTCTCTATATCTGCGTATCTGTTCCTGTCTGGAAATAGCTTCATCTGGACCATTCCTCTAGAGTCCACATATATACAGTAACATACAATAATTGTTTTTCTCTTTCTGACTTACTTCGCTGTGTCTGGCAGTCTCTAGGTCCGTCCACATCTCTACAAATGATTCAGTTCCACTCCTTGTAATGGCTGAGTAATATTCCATTGTGTATATATATCACATCTTCTTTATCCATTCCCACGTCAGTGGACCGCTAGGCTGCTTCTGTGTCCCGGCCATTATAAATAGTGCTGCAATGAACATTGGGGTGCATGCGTTTTTTTGAATTATGGTTTTCTCAGGGTATATGCCCAATAGTGGAGTTTCTGGGTCACATGGTAGTTTTATTTTTAGTTTTTTAAAGAACTTCCATACTGTTCTCCATAGTCACTGTATCGGTTTACATTCCTACCAGCAGTGACAGAGGGTTCCCTTCTCTCCAGACCCTCTCCAGCAGTTATTATTTGTAGATTTTTCGAGGACGGCCATTCTGACCTGTGTTTGGTTTGCATTTCTCTAACAATTAGTGATGTGCCTCTTGGTCCTCTGTATGTTTTCCTTGGAGAACTGTCTGTTTAGGTCTTCAGTCCGTTTCGTTCTTCTTTTTCAGGCTCTGTCTGGCACTCACACCTAGATAGGGCTTCCCAGGTGACTCACCAGTAAAGAATCCACCTGCCAATGCGGTAGACACAGGTTCGCTCCCTGGGTTGGGTAGATCCCCTGAGGGAAATGACAGCCCACTCCAATATTCTTGCTGCAGTATCCCATGGACAGAGAAGCCTGGCAGGCTGCAGTTCATGGGGTCACAAAGAGTTGGACAGGCCTTAGCAACTAAACAACAACAAAAAACACACCTGGATATGATGCAACACTGGCATCATCTCAGCAGCAAGGTTGCAATATGGATACTGGTGGTTAAAATCTGTTGGGAAATTGAATTAAGAGCTTCCTGCTTCACATCGCCTCCTCCAAATCCTAGGCATATGTTTGTTCTGCTGTAGAAGAGCACTGGATGGCCTGGACCCCAGAGACGTTCTTGCTGTTTCCTTTGGCTTCTTGGAGGTGTCCTCCCTCAGACCTGATGGAAGCGTCCTTGTTCAGATGAGGGCTGGTGAAATTGGACTTTAGGGTGGGGCCTGCCCATTCCAGAAAGACCAATCATGTGATTTAGGTGGGAGTTCCCTGTTATCGGCTAACTTGGAGACTGCCTTCAGCCACAAAGGCAATCGGTCAATTCTACTATGAATGAAGCCCCTACTAGTAATGAAGCCCCAGTATAAACTCTGGACCAGAGGAGCTTCCTTGGTTGACCTGCCCTAGTTGGCAGCTCTCCATGGGAACTGTCACACCCAGGGTTGGGAGGTCCACGTCTGGAGATTTCCAGACTGTGCCCTTGTCGTTGTTTAGTCACTAAGTCAGGTCTGACTCTTTCTATGACCCCATGGATTGTGGCCTGCCAGGCTCCTCTGTCCATGGAATTGCCCAGCAAGAATACTGGACACTTCTCCAGAGGATTTTTCAGACCCAGGGATTGAACCTGCAGCTAAGCGTCTCTTGCATTAGCAGGCATATTCTTTACCACTGAGACACCAGGGAAGCCCAGACTTCACCCCGATGTACAGCTTCTCCTGGCTGACCCTCATAAACCACAATCATGAGTGTAACAGCTCTCGCTGAGCTGAGTCCTTCTAGCAAATAATCAAACCTGAGGGTGGCTTGGGAACCCCTCCTCCAAACATTCAGTTGATGTCAGAAGTCTTGGGGACTCAAAGCTTGCGATTTGGCTAATTCTGGGCAATGAATTAAGAAGGAAAACTCAAGATCAATTCCTTTGTTTCTGAGCCCTCTAGTATTTCTAAGAATAACTTCAAAAAAGTAAAGCACATAAGTGAACAAAAAATATGTGCCTTTTGCAAACTAAAACCTAAACAAAATGTCACTTCTCACCACAGTGGAGGCTGTAATTAAAAAGACAGATAAAAACAAGTCTTGGTGAAGATGTGGAGAAACTGGTATCCTTATACACTGCTGGTAGGGACTGTAAAATTGGGCAGCTGCTTTGGAAAATGCTCTGGTAGTTCTGGTTAAAATTATTATAAGATCCAACAATTCCACTCCTAGGTATACACCCAAGAGAAATGAAAAACTTCTGCATGAATATTCACAGCAGTATTGTTCATAATAGTCCCAAAGTAGAAACAACCTAATGTCCATCAATTGATGAATGGATAACTGAAATATGATTTGTCCACACAATGGAATTTGGTCATAAAAAACACGAATTACTGATACACTGCACCGCATAGATGAACCTTGAAAACGTTATGCTGACTGAAAGAAGGCAGCTACGAAAGGCTACCTATTCTATAATTCCATTTATATGAAATATTCAGAATAGGTAAATTCATGGAGACAGAAAGATTAGTGATTACTTAGAGCCCGAGGGGGTGGGAGGAAATGGGGAGTGACTGTTACCGGGTAAGGATTTGTGTGTTTTCAGGGTGCAGCTAAATGGCGGTGGTGATATTTGCACAACTCTGACTATATAACGCACGTTAAACAGGTGCATTGTGTGGTAAGGGAATTAGATCTCAATGAAGCGTTTGGCTTTTTAAACCCTGCCCTGGTAAAAGGTGAACTCTGAACTCAAGGAATCTGAATGACCCGAGTGATTCTAGAACTCCCGGTCCTCGGCAAGCGAAAGTGCGCTGTGACCATTTTCTAAGCACGAAAGAAAATACGAAATGGAGCCCGGGATTCGCGGGCCTGATGCCGGGCCTCCCGCGCTGGAGCCAGGCCGGGAGGCCCGGCCGGCGCGTAGACAACCCCGGGCCACCGCCTCCGACACGTGCAGGCTCGGCGCCCGGCCCCGCGGCCCTAAGGAGGCCCCGCCTCTCCCGCGGAGGGTGCCCTGCCAGTCCGACAACTCCCCGTCCGCCANGGTGATGGACAGGGAGGCCTGGCGTGCTGCGATTCATGGGGTCGCAAAAAGTCGGACACAACTGAGCGACAACTAACTGAAATGAACTGAATCATGAATCTTCAGAATCAGAGAAGCCTGAGCTCAGACTACAGGTGACTTGACCCTAAGACCTCTGAACTGTCAGGAGTTAAAGTCAGGGAAGAACCTTCTCTGGTGTCTGAGGCCTTTATAAGGAGACACCAGGACAGGCGGTAAGCATTAGATTCGGAGTCCCCAGTTCAGTTTCTGTCCTGGCTGTCCGATCCTAAACCTGCCCTGCACCCGGCCCAGTGACCTCACACTCGCTTGCAGATCCTCGAACACGTACCTGCAGCACCCTGAGCACTTACCACCCCATCTTCCTGGGACTGCTTCTCTTCTTCTTGGGGCCAGTGTGCACAATCTTCCAGTGGTGACTACTCACATGAATAGGATCCAATAACTGGGCAGGTGAGCCAGCAGAAGAGGGCAACAGGCGCCTTGCCAGATCTTTTCCCAGGAGTCCTGTGAGCCTTCTGGAGGCAATGAAGTCTTCTCTGAATACTAGTCCACTGGCAACTGGAATGGAGATCCCAGCCCTGGAAGGGGCCTCCTGTAAGATACGGAAATACCAATGAATCACACCAGGCTCCTGGAACATGCCATGACAGCAACTGCTATCTAGGGCCTGATGCATGCGTGTGTGCTAAGTCTCTTTAGTTGTGTCTGACTCTTTGCGACCCCGTGGACTGTAGCCCGCCAGGCTCCTCTGTCCATGGGATTCTCCAGGCNCCAGGCTCCTGGAACATGCCATGACAGCAACTGCTATCTAGGGCCTGATGCATGCGTGTGTGCTAAGTCTCTTTAGTTGTGTCTGACTCTTTGCGACCCCGTGGACTGTAGCCCGCCAGGCTCCTCTGTCCATGGGATTCTCCAGGCGAGAATACTGGAGTGGGCTGCTATGCCCTCCTCTAGGGGATCTTCCCAACCCAAGGTTTGAACCCACATCTCTTATGTCTTCTGCATTGGCAGGCAAGTTCTTTACCACTAGCACCACCTGGGAAGCCCATCTAGGGCCTGATAGTATTACCCTTTATTACCCTAATACTTTCTTCATTTTATTCAGGTTTCTGATTGTCATTTCTCCACTTTTCACATTAATTAAGCAGTTCGGGGGTTGGAAAATCCCCTGAAACTAGAGATTACTCAAGAAAATCTACTGAGATAAAACAAAAAAGTACCTAGTCCTTAACTTTTCTGATGGTCATTATTTTGTTTTAAGCAGATGTCTTCTTAATGATACCTATGCATTTGTATATAACACATATATGTTATTTGTATTCTATGTAAAAGAAAGGTTTGAGACAGCTTTAGAAATTGAAGACAATGTAAAATAGGACAAAATACAAAAAATAATCTAGAGGGAGGGAGAAGAGCAATAGATATTTTCAGGCACTTGAACAAGAGAAGGACAGAAGATGAGAAACAGGCTCTGAGTTCCTGTCCGGCAAGGCGAAAAAGAATCTGGGTAGGTAGGATTTCATTGCCTGGTAAAAGAAAAGAAAATAGTTGACTTTTAATGAAGCATTTTTTTCTCACGCTGCATTTAAGGAGAAAGTTATAGGGCAGTGCTTAGTGTTGTAATGGACACTGTTATCAACTTGTTGGTTTTGCAAGACGGTATTTTAAAACCTCATGCTTACTGAGTGCCTTCTGTGTGCCTACTTGTGTTGGAAATGCAGGTTCTCGAGCCCCATTTAGAACAAATTGAATTTTAAAAATCTGAGCAGGAGGCCAAACAACCTATGTTTGAACAAGCCCTTGCTGTGATTTCAACCCACACAAAAGTTTGGGACCTACTGGTATGGAGATGAGAACAATGGAAGGAGCAGCTCAGGATTCTGTGGCACCAGGAATCATCCTTCAGGTCCTTTGACCCTCTCAAGGAAAACTGACCTTTGTCTCTGGTTTTACACCTTTACTAGAAAATCTGCCATCTGTTCTTCCCATGAGATTAAGACAAGGGGCATTTAATCAGCAGAGAAAGCTTAAAGGAAATGAAATGGATCTCAGCCAGGAGACCTGGGCTTTGACTCCAGCCTTTTCTCTAATTTATGCTGAGTCCATGGGAAACACATCTCTCTGGGTGTGAGTATGCTGCTGCTGCTAAGTCGCTTCAGTCGTGTCTGACTCTGTATGACCACAAAGACGGCAGCCCACCAGGCTCCTCCTTTCATATCCATCTATAAAATGTGGGGTCTGATATGGTTTTGTTCAGAGAGTGGGAGGAAATGAACATTGAATGACCCCATGTACCAAGGACTGAGTTCTTTATTAAGCGACTGCTATGTGCCAGGCCATACGAAAGATGCTGGGCATATAGAGATGGAAAAGGCAGAGGCAGTGCCTGTCCTCACATAGCTTGGCATCTAATGAAGAATAAATACAGGCAATAGGAAGGGAATTATAATTCAGTGTGATAAGCGTTGTGACTGAGGAACTCTATATTAGCTAGAAATAGGTTTTTTTCTAGCATAACAACTAGAAAAAAATTTTTAACTTTTTAGAGTATAGCCAGTTAGCAATGTTGTGATTGTCTCAAGCGGACAGCAAAGGGACTCAGCCATATACTGTATCCATGCTATCCCAAACTCCCCTTCCATCCAGGCTACAATAACTAGAAAGAAAATTTTAATGCTTTTTCCAATAGTAACACAAATGATGAAGTTTGTACTGTCAAAAATTATAACCATGATTGTTGAAAATTTTAAAATAAAGACAAAAAAGATTTTAATAGATGGGGAGCTGTATCAAATAAGTGGGAGTGGTAGCCTAATGAAGTCTCAAAAAATTTTTCACTGCATTTTTGAGGGAGTTTACAAACCGTTCAAAATTTACAGGTAAGTCAACTTTAAAAAATATGAAAGGTGAGAAGGGGCTTCCTGAATCAGATATGTAAAAAGACATACTACAAAATTATAATAGTATCATAACATGGCACTGACATTCCAATAGGCAAGTAGACAATAGAACAAAATAAATAACTCAGAAGTACACAAGGTGTATGAGAACTTGATAAATAAAGGGCTATAAAAGAATGAGGAGAGACAAGATTTTTAAGAGCAATTGGTTGGACTTTCCTGGTAGTCCAGTGATTAAGACTTTGTGGTACCACTGCAGGGGGCAAAAGTTTCATCCCTGGTTGGGGAACTAAGATCCCACTCCAAGGCGTGGCCAAAAAAGACAGAGAGAGGAAAAGATGGATGGAAACTATGATTTCAAATATGAAGAAAAATAAAGCAGAATTCCTACCTTACAACTTAAAGAAGAATTCCACATGAATTCAAGGTAAAAGTATTAAAAAAAAAAAAAAGACTAGGAAGCTAGTAAAAGAAAATATTGAGGAATAGCTGTGACATTGTGGTAAGGAAAGGCTAAAACTCCACATATTAAAAAGGTAAAAATGTGATGGATTTAAAGTATATCAAAATGAATTTCTGCTCAATGGAGGCAGGCTAGATTACAAACTTGAAAAACACACTGTAATATTTAAAGTTAACAGTAATATTTAAAGTTGACAAGGAGCAAACATACAGAAGTCTTGAAAGCAATTAAATAATACAGGAAATCCAAAGAAAATAAGCAGTTTTTCCATAAGCAATATGGGGAAAATGCTAGTTGCTACCAAGGAGATGCTTCATTAGTAATCAGAGAGATGCAAATGAAACAGAATGAGGTACCACTTTAGCCTGATAAAGAAGGAAAAAATTAGAGAGTTGGAAGAGGATGTTGGTGAGGATGTGGGGGAGATGGGAGCTATAGTCTATAGTCCATTACTGCTGGGAGTATAAAAGGCATAGCCATTCAAGGACACAATATTGAAGTACGTTTAGTACAGTCAATTCTCATTATTTGTGGTAACTGTGTTCTATTGAGTTGCTGTGAATACACGTAGTCATTATTCTAGGAAGAGTACAAGATTAGTTTCCTGTGAGCCTCTGGTCACAACATTTTTGTCAACTGATGTGATCAAATATATAACCTTGTTTTATGGGTATTTCTGATTGACATATACACACTATTATACATATAATAGGTAACTAAGCAAGATCCGATGCTATAAAGAGTAATATTGCATAGGAACCTGGAATGTCAGGTCCATGAATCAAGGCAAATTGGNGACTGAGGAGCCTGGTGGGCTACAGTCCATGGAGTTGCAAAGAGTCGGACGTGACTGAGAGACTTCTCTTCACTTCTTTATCAACTGAGCTATGAGGGAAGCCTCAGAGGAATCTTCAAACATGAGCTGCCAGGCAGCTTTTGGTACTGAACTCTAGATGAGGAAGAATAGGGGATGGGGTTTGGAAGAGTTTGGTAATTTCATGGGGGCTATAAGTGTCAATTAGAGAAAGGGCAGAGAGCCCTGGAGAAAGGGGACAAAGTGGAGAAGATGAAATAGAAAGCAGAGGAGTAAGAGGACAGAAGGGAGGGGAAAGAAACATTAGAAAATGAAGATGCATTTTTAAGGCCGTGAAGAAGGGTACACACAGACTGCATAAGAAAGCATGCTCTGGTCTCTGAGATTATGCAACTTCAATCAACAGCAAAGCACAATGAACATCTTGAAAGCATCTTGTCCCAAGTGTTTGATTCTTAGCAGTAGAATTTAAAGCTACACGAGAGCACATAGGTGAGATGTTGTGGAACTTGGAAATGACATCACAGACATTCAATTTAGGCCCATGCTCTCTGGACCCTCAAACTTTAATTTGATAAAAAAGAGTTTCCCTGATACTCCACTATGATCTCATCCTTGACCCACAGTGGCACTTTTTGGAATGACTTCCATAGGTTTCTTTCTGCCATATTGTAAGACAAGACTGATTGGCTTAAGGAAAGTGATTTAAAAATATATCATTGATTTAGGAAAATCTTTTAAGGTCTATGACATTTCATGGCTCAGCAAGGTCAATTTTTGCTCCAGTGTCTCCAAAGAAGAACTCTTCTCTCTAAAGGTTTGATTGATTTATTTTTAAATAGAAATATCATTCCTTCTTGTACCCTGTAAGCCATCTTGGTTTTAAATTTAGTTCTTGAAGGTCTCCAAACTCACTGGACAAATAAGAAAAATCATCAGTCTCTCTTCTTCTATAATTCCCTTTGATGGCCTAAATCTTTCAGGTGCTCCCAAAGCCCTGTTAAGAAGGAGGGTGACATTGCTCCAAGGAGCGAGTGGGCACTTGCTTGGGCCCTTTAGAGTAAGCTCTACCTTTGGTACTTTTCCAGGCAAGAGAGAAGGTAAGAGGCTACGTTACCTAGTGTCTGGCCTCTAGCATGATGCTAAACCTAATATAGAAATACTGAATACAAACAACTAAGGCCTTTATTGACCACTTGCTTAAGTGGTAGCAGATTAGTAAACCAAGGATGATGATGCTAAGTGATGGATTTTATAGTCAGAGTTTGATTTCCTTTAAAGTTCCTGGGCCTTTGCCTGTCCAGTCCTCTGTAGTCCCTCTAGACTCCCTTATTCTTCTCTGAGATGCCCACAACCAGGGCATCTTGAAAACAGGAAGTCCTCCCAGACTTTGTCCAGCACTGGTTGCATCGGAGACCAAAGCTCCATCCACTACAATCGTGATCTCATTGTGATTTTGATTTACTTGACCCATAACCAGAGTTCCTTCTGCCCAGAAGAGGGAAACCAACACTACCTATTTCTCATGTGATTTTGGATGTGTCCTTGAACCCCTGGGGAATTAGTGTTTGCTTGTTTCTGAGAGTTGAGGTTATTGACGGGATTTGATGATGTCATGTGTGATAGGGCTTTAGAAATTGTAAAATGCTAAGTCAAGGGAAGGCCTGACCCTAAATTGAATGGCCTCTGAGGCAAAAGCACTACTAGAGGCCATACTCTACATGTCTACATGTTTGAAAGTCGTAGAAACTGGTAAGTAAAAAGTTCCATCTTTCTGCTTTCATATACATTAGAGAAACATGGTTACACTGAGAATTTTTGGATTCCTTGGACTTCTTGATCCCTTCCCACATTCCCTCCCTTTTTCTTTCCAGCCCACTGTTACCCTACAGCAAAAGAGTTTGTGTCAGTATCTTAGTTCACTGGTTCAAAGCCCTTAACTTCCCCTCCAAGCAGCTGCTTCTTGGCTAACTCCATGGCTTAGAGGTGTGCTAAGGCTCAGAAAAAGGAATTAACAGCGGTTCTGTGAGGCAACCGCTCCAGTACTCATGCCTGGAGAATCCCATGGACGGAGAAGCCTGGTGGGCTACAGTCCACTGGGTCGCAAACAGTTGGACACGACTGAGCGACTTAACTTTCACATTCTAACTTTCTGTGTATCATGCCGTGATGAGCCGTGGGGCCTCTTCTTTTCTTTATTTCTGTCCCTTCCCCTTCCCTCTCTACAGCCTACTCCTCCTTTTCTCCCATCTCCCCTGCTTCCCTTCCCTTTGATCATGATCTAAATTTGTCAAAATGCAAGGGCCATTGCTCTGAGTTCCAAGAAGTCAATTTATTGAAATCATTATAGCATTTTCCTAGCAGAGATGATCATATACCAAAAATATTTAATGGCTGAAGGTCTTTGTGATTTTATTTTTTCATACTTCTGGAATTCCCCAAATAAGTTTATATTCTCTGACCCTCTTTCTTTTCCTAGTTTTTGTTTCTATTTTAAATAAGCTGTTGTTGAGTAATACAACTGAGACCTCTTATAGTCTCAATGCAAAATACTATCCACTCATGTGTGAGTAATAGTACTATTGCTATCAGTCATTATGTTGAGTTAATAAAGTGCCCTGAGAATAAAGACAAGGTTTGGGGGATGCAATTTTAAATATACCTGGAGACTACTTATTCCCTTATCAAATATTTAAGTGGCTTCCTCTCACAGCGTGATGGTTTAAGATCCAAAAGGTACAGGAAGATATTAATATAAGAAAGTATTGATCTGATACAAGTGAATCTTTGACTATTACAGAGGAAATTAACACCACAGTTAGCAAAAGTTGGAAGGCTGGTTTTAAACTAGAGGTCACAACTTCAAATATGAAAAAAGATCATTTGGAATTGATGTTTTTGGATGCTTTGCCTTAGTAATATTAGTCCCTTGCCTACTTTCGTATCTGGATGCTTACTATAAAAATAAGGCCTAACTTGGAATAGCAGAAACCATGTCATGACTCACAAAGTCTCCCATGGAAGCCTTGTGGCAAATTCACAACCCTGGTTTTGAGTGGGTGAGCATGGTGAATTGTGGGTCTAAGGAGGAACATCAAGGACAAACCCACCCAGGACTAGAGGAAATCCTGCATGAGAGCCACTGGATACCAAGCAGATGACTTTAAAAGGAAAGAGTTGTAGTATCTCTCAGCAAATATTGTCATCCAGCCTTGTAAGAGTCAGTCAAGGCTGAAATGATACCAGAAATGGCTTGGTGCATTACCACACAGGCTCCCCACCAACTGATTGATATTAAAAATTCCATCAATAGGACTCAAAGTTTTAATATCTGTTAATTCCATTTATCTTTTCTGGTCAAAAGTCTTGAAATCAAGATGGACATTTTGATGCCACTGCTTTGTTACAGCTGTATTGTCAACAAGAACTTCTCAAGACACCAATAAGAATAGCCAGCTCTTGTAGAATAATTATTTTATTTGGCCCTATGCTGTTAGTAAGGGTTTTAACTTCGATGGGGTTTGGAATGTAGATTTGAGCTGATTTCCTGTGGACCCTATGGGATTGGAGACCCAGCTAACATCAGTTCTACACTTGTTAACAAGGAGAAAGAAAAGAGTGAAATTTGATTGATTTCTAGGAAGCAATATAACAGAGTTCTAGGGACCCTGAGTTTGAGATCCAAGGAAACAAAAGGATCCCCCAAAGTGTTTGCAATCCAAAGAGTACAAGAGAAGGAAATGATTGTTTCACCTGTGTAAGAATTCAGAACGCTGTTCCTGGTCTGGCAAAAGGAAGTGATGGATGCAGGCAGAACAGCAGACATGTCTGTCCTTCACCAGAGCCATGGCTGTTGGTTGCATCATGGGCTGGAAGAGCTCCAGAAGCAGCCTGGTCTCTGCCACTGATCCGCCAGCTCACCCCACTTCCCCCATGACCTGGAGCTTTCGGATTGTATGTCCAGGGAACCTCGTCATATGGGCCTTAAGTTTTCAGTTCTACAAATCTGATCTCTCCCCAAGGCTTACCTTGATGTTGATTCCAAGTCTAGAGTATGGGGCTGTCGATGATGTAAGAGACAAATGCTTGCAAGCTGAACTTGAGTCCTTTGGGAGGCTGTGGCAGAGGTCTAGGGGGCTGAGTGGAGGGGAAAAGTCTCTGGGATGTGTCCCTGCAGACCTGAAAGCA